>JAPDSC010081146.1:0-19161 GCA_026290005.1 Latrodectus geometricus | reverse complement strand
TGGATTATATGTACCTTCTTTAATTAAAAATGGTATATATAAATTTGGAAATGTAAGACTTCGAATGTTGCAAATCCTGATAAATAAAGACGTCGCAACAAAAGAATATGTCGATTCTCAAAATTTTTATGCTACTATTTAAATTATCAATTGGTAGTGATGGACAATCAAATAAAATAAAACCTTTCTTACATATAGAAAAAATAGATTTTCTTTGAAATCAATTTATAAAATATTTAGATATCAAAATATGTCAATTGAAAAACTTATCTCCAGATGAATTAAAATTAGAAGTATTATCAGATGGTAATCAAAACAATTTGAAGCTCTATATATGTATAAAAAGAATTGACTTTTTAAATCTAAATAAATGGCGCAAATTGATTGGATAGAAGTAGCTAAAAACCCTCTTACTAAGGATTTAATTAGAAATTTTCAAGATACTGTAGATTGGAAATTAATTTCAAAGTATCAAAAATTATCTGAACCTTTTATAATGGAATTTAGAGACTAGGTTAATTGGGAATATATTAGTGCATATCAACCTCTTTCTGAAGCATTTTTAATACTAAACGAAGATTTGGTTTATTGGGATACAATTTCAAGATATCAAACATTAGAAAAATTAGAAGATCAATAGAAAAATTAGAAGATCATGTAGATTGGAATAATATTTACACATACCAACAGAATTTATCTCCTGAATTTATAATAAGAAATTTTCAAAAAGTTAATGATCGCTCTGTAATGATGAAAATACAACTTTCAGATGAAAATTTTAAAAAAATTTATAGACGAATGAAGCAATGGTATCTAGGTAAAAATTGTTTAAAAAAGTAATTTTTTATCTTTTTAAAAAAACACATACGTTGGCTTTTATCTTATCATTATTATTATTTTTTAGTGTTCATTTTTTCATTGGTAGGTCAAATTTTTTTGTTGAAATTTTAAAAGTGAAAAAAAGCTCTATTTTTCATCAAAAACAGCTTAAAAACACTAAAAATACTGAATATTTTAGTGAAAAAGACATCATTTTTGAATGAAAAACACACTTTTTTGTTTAAATTTTAAAAATGAAAAATGCTCCATTTTTACAGTTTTTTTTATTTTATCAAAAAACAGGTATAAAACTTGCATAGAACAGGTATAAAGTGTTACCTATAGGAATGGGAATTGAAAATAGGGAAAACAATTATTTAATTTCCTCATTTGGTTAATAAACTAGATTTTGTATTATAGCAAATAACTATTATTTATTATTCTCATTGAAGTATGTAGTCAAAAGTATAATATTCAAAAGGTTTTCCTAAATGCAATTGTTTTGATGCAAAAAATTAATTTATTTAACTTAAAATAAAATTGATTAAAATTTAAAAATAAATTTTTGGATATTTATGTTGACGTAAAATGATACAATATTATGATAAATAAATTAATTTAAAGTCCTCAGGATAAATATTTTTGAAATTTTATCAAATTTTTCTAAATAATAAAAATTATAAAATCATCAATATATCTAAAGGCACCTAAATAATATGATTTTTCATAATATTGTAATAATAGATTTGGAATATCAGTTATTGGTTTCTTATTATTAATTACCGACGTATTATTTAATTTTATAATATTTTCTAAAATGATTAAATGAAAACAAATTTATCCAAATTAGTGTTACAGCCTCAGTTAACGTATTGGAGTTTTATTAGATTCTTATGAAATTTATGATTTAATGAAAATAATATTTTTAGTTTTAGATTGTGTTTTTAAGAAAAAACTAAAATTTTTTTGTAAATAGTTATTTTAGCAGAATTGTGTATTTTATGGGTTTTTGAATTTGATATTTCTTCATTTAAAATTTAATTTTCTCTATATATTATAATATATAAAATATTATAGAATACTGTTATTTCGCTGTTCTATAATTATTATCTAATTGGGAAATAAAGAATCGAAATCGATTAATAATTCAGTTTTTTGTATTTACAAATGAATGATTCTAATGAAGAAATAAGTCACGAAAACAGGAAATATCAGAATTACATGAAAAAAAATGACGTAGAATATTATATCCAATCATATTTTCTCATTACATTATTAACACCGCCTAGATCTTAACGTCATACGATATACATACACCCTTTCTAGATAAACCAGATTGTAATTGTAATCCCTTCACTTGGCAATCATTTGGCGAGAATAGACCGGATATTGGCGATATTGCAGAATGTAAACAAATCGGGCAAGTTTAAGGGGATCTCCCCTAATAAAGGAAAAAAATTAAATTAAACTTATATTTCTTACTTATTTTTTATAATATTTTCCTAAGATTTTACACTAATTTTTTTACCTTGTGTATATTCAATGAAGGAAAAAAATTGATTAGAAATTAAAATTTAGTTTTGTATGTTTGTTTTATAAAAAATGCACTAAGATTGAAACTTGAATTTACAATTATTATTAATATTTTGTGTCACTGTGTTTATTATTAGTTTTAAATTGGTAATTATTTACTTAAACTGTAAAATAAATATTAAGTAATTGTTAGCAATTAAGTTTAGCTGAAATGAAAACAAATGTAATTATTATATGTTAAACTAGTGCCTTTTTTTAATATAACTTATGTATGTTTCTTACATTGCGATCAAGTACATCAATTTATTTTTGTCTGAAATGAATGCACTAATCACATTTATGATCACCTATTTTAATGAAAGACAACGTGATCGGGAATGTACCGTAATTTTGAAAATAACTTTAAAAATTTCTAAATAACCGATAGATGACAGCACTAGTAACAAATATTGTGACCAATCAGAGAACGAACGCGTATTTGCAAGGGTGCAGGATCTAGCCGCCTGTGTCTAATTTTGTGTAAAAATAAACTTTAAGCCATCATTTTCAATTGAAAATTAATCATGCAGTGGTTGCTTTAATTCTGTTTTTTTAATATAGATGGTCTAAAATTTAATTCCATTTAATAAATAAAATCAAAATTTCGAAGAAAATTCTGTGGCTTTTCAATTTTTTCACATGAATTCTCTGAATAATAAATTCTTTTTTGAATGATCTAATTTTTAAATTAAAATAGTCTTTCAAAAAATTCACTTACATGAATAGAATTATTAATTCTTTTTAATAGAATGTTTAGCATTCACTAATGAAATATAGATTGCACTAATTAAATGCAGATAAAATGACATTTTCAGAACGTTGCATTATTTTATTCAAATCAACTCTATATTAATAGACATTTATAAACGAGAAAATTTTGGCAGTATGGTGGATATCATCGTTTAATAAAACACACAGTAATTCGAAAGTATGTTGACAGTATGTTATTTTTGTTTTGCTTTAAAAATAATTCATTATGAGTTATTCAACTGAAAATATGAGTTATATATAAGGAAGAGAAAAAAATATTGAATTTAAACTTGATACTTTTCTGTGACATTTATCGCGGTTCTGTCCAGCCATTTCCATACCAAATTGTAAATATTTATTTCTTATTCGAAAAGTTATTCCTCTTCTCTCTTTTCTCATGACGGCTTGTAGATACCATCCAATGAGCGTTCACCTTTCGGACGAACCCTCTCCCCCTCCTCTCTTAGCCACCAGACTCTTCCTTTTCACATTTCTTTTCCTTACTGTCCGATTTAATACATCAAGACGAAGAAGTAAAAGCAGCTTCGCTGCTGTATGCTTTGTTCCTCAACATGTTTAGAAGTTTAAAAGTGACATTTATTTACAGTTAGCATAAAGGTTCTTTGATTGTATGGAGTGATTAATATATAAGTTTGTCTATTTTCTAAAATAATTAAATTTCTGTGAATAACAGGAAAAATTAAAATACATTGTAAAATGTAGTATAAATGAATAAACTCATTTTAAAACTAATTATGCGTAATGTAATCAATGGTATATTAAAATAAATAAAATTATGTTTATTAATTTGTTTATTTATTTTTTTTAAAAAAGATTATAATTGTTCGAAATGTTCATCTTTAATAAAATATTATGTAATTTATAATCAAACTTGTTTTGCGCAACTTTGTTTTTAATGTAGTTCTATATAAAAATAATATTATTTCTATTTATAAAATGATTTATTTGTCATCACAATTTTTGCAAAATGCATAACAGGAACTGGGTTACAAAGGAAATGTTTTTGGTTTTTCAATAGAAACACTTATCATGTGGATTTGTAATTAAATTTTATGTATTGTTATTTACATAAAAATTGTTTTCAAAATACAAATTTTAAAAATGGATTACTTGCTAGTGCTAAATTTATTATTAATTTTTACATTAGTAAAAAACATTTCAAATTAATATTAAACAATAAATGTTAGTTTCAAAAACAATTTATTCAATTATATCTGACGCACAGTTGAAATTAATGTCGATTTCTGATTACATATTAATGCTTTATTTCTATTAACAATCTATGTTAATTCGTTGAAGTTTTTATCTACGAAATATTTTTTTATATTAAGTAAAATTAATCTAAATTATTTTCAGACTAATATTACCTGATAAAACAGTATGATTAACAACAATAATCTTTTAGGCTAATATTCAATATTAAAATTGCCTACGAAATTCAGCTTGCACTATTGATATCAAACTTCAAAATTATTAAGTAAATTATTAACTGTTGGAGAAAATCAAGATCAAATTATTATGTTGGCAAATTTCTTTTTTCCTCTTGAGTTGGACGTAAGCAGCATTTTATCAATCATAAGATTTTGAACTTCTATTCAATCTTTAAGTGGGATCGGTTGAAATGAGACTGACGTAATTTCTTTGGCGTAAACAAAGTTCCTTACACATTCAGTAAAATGTTGCAACCCTAACGCGCTAAAGTCGTCTGCTATCTCTTACTGAATCATTTCCCATTTATTGCAGAGAAAAGTTTCAATTTGTTTTTAACGTATCTTAGTTCATTTAAGTTTCACGTCCTTTACACGTGTATTAAAGTATTTTATAATTGACTTTACATTTTTCTAATTTGAATTAGCTTAGGTGACTAAAAGTTTATCAACTGTCAAATTAATTTTAAAATTTCCTTAGATTTTATCATTAAGTATCTGTTAATTATATAGATATGCCTAAGAAACGTGTGAGAAGCAAACCGTAAGTATTAATTTTATATACTCGCAGTCAATTTAAATAATAATTGGTTTTTTTTTCTACCAATTATTAACTTTTAATGAATATTCTACATAATTTTTACTGCTTAAATGTAGAATAAAATGTCTTTACATGTAGCTTAATATTCATACTATCTTAAATTTGAAAACTGTTAAATGTTTCAACGTGTTAAGCAGGTTTAATTGCATTTAAAAAACATTTTCTTTTAAACTTTTTATAATATTAATTTTAATAGTTTACTTCTTTGTTGAACAAGATATATTCCCATAAGTTCAATAAATTATTTAACCCACTTATTCCTGTAAAACATATGTTTAGTATGCAAATTGAAGAACATTTATGTAAAAATTTATTTTAAATCTTAAATTGTTATGATCTCTCTATTTTTAATATTACTGCAAATGTAAATCTGCTAGTATTTTATTTAAAATCATGACTTTATTAAATATGAATAGGGAAGTCAATTATTTAGGTTTTACTCATGAAACTTCAACAACTGAAAATGAATAACTGCACAAGAATTGAAGTGATATTTTATAATTTTTACTATGAAATGTTTTACCATTCTATAAAGTCCTAGTTATTTTGACTAACTTGGTGGTGAAATAGTTCTTTTGTTATTAATTAGTTGGTATGATAGAATGCTTAAAATATCTATTTTGACTTTTAAAAAGTGTTATATTAATATGCCATGTGAATATGTTCTTGGAGAAATTCTAATAATTTTATTTCTATTTTATGAACTATATATTTCTATGCATTGTATATTTAAATATATTGTGTGAGTATTAACAATTTTTAAATCTTAATTTGAAGTAAAATTACTTCATATTAGATTCTAAATCTGAAGATAGAAAGAATTGTAAATCTGAAGATAGAAAGAATTGTAAATTTGTTAATTTAATTATAGGTGTTTATTATGCTATCTTAAGGATTTAAATTTTTAAGTAATAAATGTTAAATTTACAGATACAAAAGCCATATCTGTAAATGAAATATTTAAATGCAAAATTAGGTATAATCATTTAGAAATCAGAAAAGCAAGGTAATGTGAGTGTGGGTCTGTTCATATGCAACTTAGACTTAGATGTTCCATTAGTATTAGTGCAAATGAAAAATATAAAATCTTCTCAAAACGTTTTTTAAATTTAACTTTAGACTTGTATAATAGTTTATTTAAAAAAATCACATGGAAGTAAGTAAAAAGGTAAACAGCTTGGTGATTGAAACTTTCTCACAAGAATTTTCCTGATATAATATTGGACTATCCTAGTTAGACCTGAGTACTTATAAAAATTAAGTTTTAAATAAATCTCTATTTTCCCCCCATTTTTTTATATATATATATATAAAATGTTAAGATCTCTTGCTGTCTTTAGTGAGAAATGGATATTATTTTATTAAGCTAAGGCAAAATTTAAGTTTGTCATTAAATTTTAATAAACTTTTGTTTTAGTTTTTCTTAAATCTTCACAGAACTAGAATATTAAGGGATACCATGAGTCTTAAAACTTAACTGAATTTAATTTTATATGATGGATTATCAAATCTATATAAAAATGCTTATCAGTTATGTAATTAATAAAATCTTATCTGTCCTCAGTTTTGTAATACATTTTATATTAAATTTTGCCAAAAAGCTTGTGTATAATGTTATTTAATGAATATGAAGTTTTCTTGTGTTGGATACTTTTTCATTCCTTTATTGGAATGAAAAACTGGAAAGAATTTCTTCCATATAAGTTATTCTATTTTTTGTTCATTTTTGATTTTGTTCGACTTGTACAAAATAACAGGTGCTCAATAAGAATTTTACTAATCTTGTTTTTAGTTTGTATTACTTCTTTAATTTGAATATACTTTTTTAATTTATTTGTGTGTTATGTGATATATATTTATTGAATTTATCAGTCTAAATATTTCAAAGACTCCATTGAAATATTAAAAGTAGATATTAAATTCAAGATATTTTTACATTATGGGTATAATATTGGTTAAGCAATATGTATGGAAAATATAAAATAGAAATATTTGGCATATACTTTTATTATAATGAGTTTACAATGCATAAAATCTTGCATTTGCTTAATGTAATAATTACTTATTTACATTAAGCAAATGCAAGATTTAGTCCCCCCCCCCGTGAGTTTTCTTTTTTTTTTTTTTGGATTTAACTAAGGAAAATTTAAAGAAGTTCTGAAAATTGAAATAAGTTTCATAATTTTACATTATTTAATTTTCTTAAAGAATATAGGCTTTGAATCTGAAATATGTAATAAAATATGAAATATTTTTTATAAGTTTGATTTTATTAAACACTTAAAATATTATCTGGTGAATATTGAGGAGTTATAAGAATTTTCTAAAACAAAGGAAAAACTTGTATTTATTTTAAGAAAATCCATATTGCAATATTTATTTTCCAATTAAATACATATTGAAAAACATAAACTGAGTATCAACTTATATAAAATAGATTTTGATCATAGAATTTCAGGAAACAGATACCTGAAATGTCATTGAAAGTATCTTTTCTATTGTAAGTTTCTAGCTTTTAAGCTATAGCAAACTTTTTGTTTAGTTTGAGATATAGGGATATAATTTTGATCTCATAAGTTTTTATTTTTCTCTTAAATTATATTAAAATGTGTAATAATTTTGACAATATCAATGAAATTCACTTGATAAATGAAGTTTTAAAAAAATAATAAATGTAGTTTAGTTTGTGTTATAAAATTAATGTTTTTTAAAAAGTGCTTATAAAATTGTCACAAATGACTTTTTTATCTGATGCTAAAATTTCTGTATTTAAACAAGTGGGGGGGGGCAGTAATTGTCTTGTATCACCTTTTAATGTTAAATAGGAAGTTACAGTAACAGTAGAATTTTCCGAACAGTTATTTTTGGCAAATATCAGCCCAATTTTCCTTAACATTTTCAAATATCAAAGTCTACTCTTCAACCACTAAAATTATTCTTTACTTATTGTCTACGAATTCCTCTTCCACGACACTTTTTACACGACACGACCGAATTAACCCTTGTGCGAAAAAACATTAGCTTCAACATTCACAAGATTAGAATTTAGTTGCTCCTACAAAATTTATTTTAGATGCAATTAAAATGTATAAATTTATCACGGATTATAAGCATAGTGTTTAATAAAAACATTTAAAAAGTAAGGTGCTTAAACATTGTTGTACATAATATTCATGTGACTATTAAAAAAAATTTTCACATTCGAATATTTCCATGATGCTGATTTTATTAAAACTTTCTAATTCTTTGAGAACATGTTCTTTGGATATATTGGTTGATGGAATGAATTTTCTTACAAATTAAATTTTCTATAAAATGTTTTTAAATTTTCCATAAATATATTTGCAACATTTTTTATATTTTCGATTTCCCAATGAACTTTTTCTGTTTTTTTAATTTTTAATGCTTGTTTGTAACCTTTCGTGTGCACTTTAGTTAATTTTTTAAAGTTCTTCTATACATTTATAAAGCTTAGATTTTTTAATTTACAGTATTAAATGATAATGTAATTTCTAATATTTTTAGATTGCAAGGTATATTTTAAATTATTTTGTCCCAAAATTTGCATGCAAATTATAGATGGAGCTTAGATAGCAAATTATAGATAGTATAGATAGAAGATGAATCTTTTTAACTTAAGATATGCATTACAAAGTAATTAAATTTATGAAATCAACGTTTTCCATCGCAAAATAAAATCTGAAGAGGGAAAACAAATTTTTCAAAAATTGGAAATAGTGTAATTTAAAAAATGCTTATCACTGAGTGTAGAAAGGAGGATCGTTTACCGCAAATGTTTATTTCCAGTTGCAGCTGAATGTTACATAAATATATCGTGGTATAAGCAACTTTATAGAGTGCAAATTAGCGTTAATTATATTTTTAATTATCAACGATGTAATCAAAATTTTGAAAGGAAACAGTTTAGCACAAGAACTGTATCGGGCTATAAATTTCATTCCTATCTGTTAGTCGTTCTCCGTTCAACATAATTTTGACAGACAGACAAACAAGCATTTTATTTATATAGATGCTTGATTTCCAGAGTTCAATTTAACATTGGTTATTAATTTAAACTGCTATTAACTCCGATTTGAATTTCCTGTAAAATGCTTATTTTGCGATGTTCACCGTTACAGAACGGATGGCTGTGGTTCTACTATATTTAAATTATAACGTATGCGATTGTAAGAAACTTGTTTTGGCCTTTGTGAATGAGTCGTCGATTGGAAATGCATTGGAAGACAAATGGAAAAAAAAAAAGTTTTAACTTCATTTTTCAATAACTCCACGATCCCTGATTAAAAAGTTTTCAAGCGGTTTTTTTTTTTTTTTTCCTCCTCCTCCCTTTCTTTGTTGATTTTACACGTGTAACTTCATTTTGTAAAAAGTTAAGTAAATATTAAATATTATAACAATTTATAGCAATTGTTCTAAGATTATTTAATTTTCAGTTAATGATTGATTAGGACTAGGAAGTATTTTGTTTTAATGGATGACAGAGTTAACCGAATAATTTTATGACTTCATTAAGACATTAATTTTGATGAATTTTATCAGTAAGATTCAAAGTTCTGATATATAAGAAAATTAAAGAATATGTTTTGGCACCCGATTGAGAGGTTTCGTCATCTCCTTCTTGAGCTTATCAGATATCCCACAAAAGGGTTCCATTCTTATTGGATTGAAAGAGGATCCCTGTTTTGCAAGTTCATCAGCTCTTTCATTACCTTCTATTCCTATATGCCCTGGCACCCAAATAAGAATAATTTTATTCCCATTTGCCAGTTTTCGTCATCTCTTACGTTTTCGAGAATTTTATTCACAGCTTTGCTTTTTAAGGCTTGATTGTTCATTTTTCTTTATTTGCAAATAATTTTACCCGTAAATTTCGTGCTATAATTTGCAATGCTTTATACCTACAATTTTTTAATTATATTTTCCATTTGTGAGTATTATCAGAGTTCAAAACATGTGCCTGCCGGAGATATTAATATTTTAATGTTAATAACTTTTCGAAAGAAAGTTTCACGAATACCGAAAATGTGCCTATAATATGCATCGATACTGTAAGTAAAACGTGTTCGAAATTTCACGTCTTTTTGTACTATTCCTAAAACAATAAAATTAACTCGCCCAATAGGTTAACCTCGCAACAAACTATAAAATAAGTCGGCGCTTAACATTTTGTTAATTTTCATGCAATCATTTGGCCATGAAAACTGTCCATGTTCGCTGAGTCGTCAATTAATGGTTAATGGCAGCTGAATAAGCTGGCGATTAATTCAACAATTGAGTTCGGTTCATATTTCTATGCTTGTAATCCACTTTAAACGCGATCCTCCATATAATTGGCTCTTATGCCTGAAAATGCTACTGTAGAACGACAAATAATCCAAATGAATTTCACATCTGAAATTGCTTTTGAAAAACAATTAAATTAATCGCGTAAATTTAATATCTAATATTTTTTACCTTTAATTACTTTATTAACATTCAAGAAAATTTGCTTACCATGAGGATAAATCTCTATAAAACCGGTACATTTTAAAATTTATCATAAATTAAAAATATATAAAGTAATACGTTAAGACATGGGCTTTTTGAAGCACTTTGTTGAAAGATTTTATTGTACTTATTCTCAAATTTTAATGGATCTTCCTTTTAAAATGGAAAATATTGACTTCTAAAAGCTTATTCTGAAACTAAAATTGTAAATTTCGCGATAAATTGCAGGAGTTTTTTCTGACAATGTTTTAATTAAATACCCATGCATGGCCTGCAATTTATCTAAAGTTGTTGAATTTTATTTATGCTACTGATCTGTTACACTTCCAAAAAATGAGGACAGTTTATTTCAAAAATTTAGTTTCCAATGAATCAATTAGAAATAAGTTTAAAAACTTCTCACAGGAAATAAGTTTTTTCACTTGTATTTCCTATAAATATTAAATCTGCTTCTCCAACTTTAAATGCATATAGTATGTTTAATATTTATAAATATGCAAATATATATTTTCCAGAAAATCTTAAATCTTTAGGGGGAAAAAAAGATATTGTTTAATACAATCGAATTTTTAAATGATATGTTTGGAAACTTGAATTTTTGATTTCCCTAAGCGAATGTGCATATTTTCAAAAATTTTAGTTTTAATATGAATTTTGATTAAGAAAACTTTATTATTTGTATTAAGTTGCAAAAAATTTCCTTTCTGAGCTATTATGTGTTTTTTAAACATCAGTTCAGTCTTTCACACTAGATTAATTTTTATTCAATAGAATTCCTACTTTGTCAGATGTCCTTCTGAAGTAGGGAAGGAGGAAAAACAAATTTCCTTTGAATGCTAAAAATTGGTCAGGTGACATCTGTGTCCTTCAATGTTTTTATTATTTTGTTTTGAATTTTACTAAATATGCAATAAATTGGGTTAAAATATATTTTCATTGCTTTAAAAATATTGCTTATCATATCACTACTGTCGAGTCACGAACTTTTCTGCATTTGTACAAGAAATCGTAAATTAATGGGGGGGGGGGGAACTCTTTAGAATACATACTCCAATTTTTTATTTATATAAATGAAAATGATTACCATCTATTTAGTCCTTGTTTAGATAGAAGAGCGAAAAATAAACCAATCGTAAATGTAACTGCTGTGCATGCATTTGATTTTGGTATTTAACAAGTTTGGAATTGGTAATTATCACTGACATCCGCAAGAAACAATTGTTTTCGATATTTTTTATTTATTTAGGCCTAATTCTCATTATACTGTAAATTACATTTACAGAAATAAAAACAATTGAAGGGAGTTCATTATTTTTAAATTTGGATTGAATAGGTTTACTAGAAATGCTTCTTGTTTTATGCTACTGTGAAAGTCATACTACGTCAGAAAGTTGAGAGATAAACCAAGCCACTAGTTTTCCCTTGGCTCACCTAATTGAAAATTATTTAGAATCTAAAATATTATTACGTAGTTTTCGTAACTGCTTCCTCTGTCGCCTGATATAAATATACTAGTTTTTATTTCTAGTTTTTTCAATATGTTTACTTTCTTAGCAATTCTGTTTTTTCTATTTTTACTCATTCTTTTTTTTTTTTTTTTTTTTTTTTTTTTTTTTTTTTTATATAGTTATTTACCTTTGTTTACTAAGTGACTCATTTTGGTCGTATTAGAAACGTTTTTGTATTTCTTAAATTTTTTGATTTTAACAATTTATTTATATATATATATGTATATTATTCACAGTAACACTTAAATATGTATTTCAAAGTTAAAAAAGTAAGTACAAGGTATTGGCAGTATTTTTAGAGTAAAGTATTAATATAAATATTAGTATACAGTGACTAGGCATATAAATCATGCCAGGTTTGAATTTTTTAACACAGAATTAAGTTTTAAGTTGCAGTTTATATATAAGACTAAAATAATAAGACTGGTGATTTGCTTAGTATTGATAATTTTCCTGTGTAACATGTTTCAGCAGCCAATTTTCTATTATAATACATTTCTGTATTTAATTTTGTTAAATTTTTCCGTAAACTACCTTAAATTAAATCTCTGGCAGACTGGTAAATCGTATTAAACATTTTTATTGCACAAAAAGTTCTCTCCAAGCTCTTAATTTTCAAACTTCGATTCGGATAAAGTTTTGAAAAGGCAAATGAAATTCATAAGTTCCAAAACAACGAAGGTGAGTAACAATCGTTCATTCCTGCGTGATAATGTGATAGACTAAAAAAAAAAATCACTATGTTAACTGAGTATAATTGTTTTAGCAAATTTGTCGTTTACGCAGTCATGTAGATGGAATTTCGCTTCATTCAGTATATTTTTAATTACGCATGAGAAGGGGAAGCTTAGTCTGCTAATACAATTCCCTAACTCAAGTGAATTTTATTCTTTTTACTTTTTTTTTTAAATTATCACTTAAGTTCAAGCTATTAGTTAATTTCAAAAACTAGTGAATTTCACTATGGTTTTGTTCATGAATGTTTTGCCACATAGGTAGCAAACAGCCTAATATCTGAAGACCGCTGGCATTTGAGCATCGGTTAGGTCTTAGAATGTAGAAGGACATTCCATAGGTAATGTGCATTGTATTTTATAAATGGAAAGGAAGAAAACTTGAAAGATTCTAGGCACTCACCATGATGCTGATAACGAACTAGTGGTAGGACCGTCTTTCCAGTGTCCAGAGCTCGATCCCAAACATTAGATAACTAGTTATACGATGGGTGTTCCGTTTCAGCTTTATTTTCTGTATACGTGGGCAGACCGTAATCAACAGTTTAAAGTGGGTTCCAAGCAATTACAATTAATTACTTTGTGAGAATTGAGCACGCGAACTGTTGAACTGAAGGTCAAGTTACTAATCACTCAGTAATCAGCTTGGAATGCATTTTGTCTAGCTGGTTTTTCTGACACTACATAGTGTACAGTCTTACATAAAAAAAGTTTGAAAAGGTTTAATCTTTTCAGAAAAATTTTTCATAACTGTAGACCATGTTCGCAAACTATAAAAAAGGAAACCCAGGGAACACCGAAGTATTAACCCGGCAGATGTGTTTTAACACCGCGAAGCAAACAAACTAAAGACTTATGGCTGTTGGGCATTTTAATGTCGTTATTGCTTTCTGAGGAGACTTTCCATAGACTGCATCATATTCACATGTAGCACGGGAGGAAATCTGGTAAAATCCCATAGTTTTCCATTCGTTATCGATCGCTAATAAAGGCTGTCAGAATCACACAAGATTTATAGGAAAATAATACTTTAAAATAAAATACTTGAATATTAAAAAATTTTATTCAAACAAATCATAAATTTATGCTTTTATATTAATGTTTAGTTTTAAAGAACAAATTTTGGATGTAAATTTACTCATAAAAGGTATTGTAAAAAAACTTAAGATTCGAAAATTTTAATTAAGAATAGAGAAAAAAAGAATTTCACATACAGCTCAATTTTAGCTCATTTTTCGGATTACTATATCAGGGTTTTTAGGTTTTATTTTTTTGTTGGCAAAATTAAATTTTGTATATTAACTTCAATTTTTCATACTATGAAGATTGTTATCCAGACTCCGAAAGTTATATAAAGGAATATTTCGCATGGGCTCAAACCCCACCTTGGGATTGAAAGTTTATAGTGGTTCGGAAACCATATTAAGTCGAAGATCCCGGTCTAATTATCCCTCGTGTGTAAAAAATGACCGTCGAGCTATAAAAAACAAAACCAAAGCACATAAAATCAATTTTAGTTATGGCTTACATTTACTGTAAACTTGAAAAAACTGGATTTAAGAAATGCTTGTGTTATACAATTCATTTTATATATTACGTGTGCATTAATATAATCTTAAACTTTCTAATTCCTATTTTTTCATATAACGAAGTCATGTCACTTAAAACTTTATCTACGTAATTCTAGTTTTTGTCCATCTGTTTAATCGTAATAAGTCAACGATAAGTTCTTGTTTAAACTAATGACCAATTTGTAAACAAAACCGATATTTACACAGCTTTTGTATGTAATGGATAATTTGTCTTTCACCAGTTTTTTTTTTTCTTTCATAATCTTTACGGCTTTCTTTCCTTATGAAAATCATGGCTTAAAGATATTGGAGCATGTCGTTTTTTCGCTGAACGGTACCTGCCAGGCTGCAGAAAATCAGTCAAGTTAAAGCTTTCATTTAGATATCTTTCGGTTATTCTAGATTTTTCTGAATTTTTATGGGCAAAATTTAAAATTTATATATTTCACATTTCGTTTATTTGATGTAAATTATAAATTATGATTTCCTTTACTTGCTAGAATGCAGCTAGATTACTTGCAGAATGATAGCTTCCAAAATGAGTGTATTTGTGGTGTTAATAGCTTGTAAATACTAATATTACTGTTGAAATAAGTCTATTAATTTTTCAACGCAAAAATTATTCATCAAATATTTATGAAACAAAAAAATGAATATTAATTTAGAATTTATTCGTGTTTATGGACGAAATAGAAGAAATTCTATTTATAGTTAATTTTTTTTTTTTTTTTTAAGTCTTTGAAATACGAAAATTTTGAATATTTTCAGTAAGTGTGAAAATTCAGTTCGTGAAATCGCATGTAAAATAAGTTCTTCTTGAGCTTGTCAGATATGTGGCACATCTGCATTGTTGCATTTTGTACCATGCTCCAAGCCCAATTTTTTCCTAGTTTCATTGTCTTGGGTCACCTACTTTGTTTATAAAGTCTGTTAGGCCCTCAATGGTGTTTAGGTGTAACTCTTTAGGATATGGATTACCTAGAGTAGTGAATCTTGTAAGGGCAAGAGCATCACACTCATATAGGATATGATGAGCTGATTCTACACCTGCGTGGCATTTCCTACAAATTGGTTCCTTTTTAAAAACTCCCATTGTATGAAGGTGTTTCCTGAAATGATAGTGCCCAGTAATGAAGCCCACAATTGCTTGAGTCTTCAATCCTGGGAGTCTAAGAATTTCAGATGCAATTTTCTCAGATGAGTTGAAAATCATACCCTCTGCATGTTTCTGTTCAGGAGAGTCACGCCAAACCTTGTTCATCTCCTGTTTTTCCCATCTTCGAATGGCCTTCCCTGCAGTCCCCATGTTGATCCCACAAAAGGGCTCCATTCCTATTGGATTGAAAGAGGATTCCTGTTTTGCAAGTTCATCAGCTCTTTCATTACTTTCTATTCCTATATACTCTGGCACCCAAATTAGAATAATTTTATTCCCATTTGCCAGTTCCTTAAGATTTTTACATTCCATTACAATTTTTGATTTGACTTGGAATGAGTAAAGAGCCATAAAATAAGTCAATAGTTAGTCTTTAATTTCAAGTTGGAATGAAAAAAATTAAAAAAAAAAATCATTCGTTGAGCTTAACTTAGGTAACATTTCTGATAATTTTTTCATATATCTCCAGTTGTGTGTGTGCCCGTTAATAATTCTGGATATTTTGATAGAATTTTAGTTAAGGTAAAAAGCTTTAAACTTATTTCCTATAAACTGTTCAGAGTTGATATAAAGGAAATCCTTATTTCACTATATTCACCGAATTTTCGTTTAGGGTTGAAGTGTGAATGGCTCAGAGCAGAATGAAATTTAGAACAGGAGTTATGTATTACAAATATTTTAAGCATTTTAAACGTAAATTTCAATTTTTGTGTATCGCGAATTAAGGATATTTACTATCATTCTGTAACTCTTGGAGGAGTTGGGTTCTGTCATTTTTTTTTTTTTTAATTTATCTGCATAACCACAATAACTGAAGAAAAACCTGTGGCATCTATTCTCTTTTCCTTATTTCTACAGTGTATTTTTTAAAACAACATACTAATTCAAAGAAATCTCAAATTTTTAAATTACGTAATTAAAGGTAATTTTCAAGCATGCAATATTTCGTTCGATTTTTTTTTTTTTTTTGCGTACAATGTTTTAAGCAAAGCACTTACTTGCTCAAGGGTGCCGCCATTAGAAATAAAGAAAAAAAAAAGTTTTAAGCAAAGCTAAATAGTTTTCATCTAAATTGCAATTTTCTCTGAAAGTTAGGTACATATTCTTTTAAAAAATTACTCCCTATGAAAGCTGACATTCGTGGCCAGCTTGGTCATAAAATATGTACTGTGAATGTATATAAAATGCTATGCATAAATACTGAAATTGATTTATATTAAGAGTTTGATTTTACATTAAAAATGCTGCAGAATCACTCTTGGCTGAAAGCACGCATTTCGAAAGATGAAATTCGAATGAAAATATTTAACTGGAATAGAATAGGTTTCTTAATTTTTAAGTTTGATCATCCTTTTTCCATCAAATTTTAAAATCGGATTAAATTTAAAAATGCTTAAGAACACTTATTCTCTAATAGCATTTCAGATGTTCATATTTCGATTTACTTTTAAAAACTCAATTATATATACATTAATGTTTTACATGTTTGTTTGATCATTTAAATTGTTCTATTTCAGTGACATGAAAGTTGTTATGGTTGGTGATTCATCTGTTGGAAAGACTTGTTTGGTTCTCAGGTATATTGATCGCCAGTTTCAAGAGTCTATCAGTGTAAGATATTGGTATTTTTACAAATATTTTTTCTTTGAATTCCTTAAATGAATATTGGTTCATCATAAAATCTTATTCAAGGAATTTAAGTAAAATTTGCAAAGAGTGATTGGAAAATATTAAAATATTATTGCATTTTAATTCTAGATTAAATTATATACAATTTTATTTCAATTATAGATTTCTAAACAGAATATATACTAGGATTTTTAAGTTCTAATATTGTATTTATTAATTTTATAGGAAATATATTTTTGAACATTTGCTAAAAATAAGAAATTTATTAAATAATAAATTGGAATTAGCTATTAAGATGTTTTGCTTCGTTAATATTTAAGGGAAAGAAATGAATTATTTACGAACTGCGCGTCTTTGTTTTTCACTTTACTCTAACACGTTTGTCGTTATTTTTTTATTTGCTTTCGCTATAACTTCTAATTTAAAATCTGCTTTGTAACTTAAAAGTTTTCGCTTCCATATGACGATATACGAATTTGAATATTTAAAAACGAAACAGCTCACATCAAAACAAAGTGCGAAATGATGTTAGCGAAATGCAACATATGTTTACGAGGAACCGAATTCGTTTTTGAACGTAATTGGACAAGCTGATTATAGTTTAAATGACTCAGGTGTCTTGATACCACCTGTTATTTATTTTATAAAACATAAACAGTATTTCTTTCAAAACTTTTCTTTAACTTTTTCGGATGGAGAATGTTTTTATCAGATAATCCGCTGCGACGTTTATTACGCACAACTATTCGGAAATTTTCTTAAACACATAATCCACGTATTATATACTGGGAAATACGGTAATTTCATTTCAAAGAATGGTTGAAATTTTGATTTTTTTATTTTGAAATCTTAAAATGCTTGATGTCTTATAAAATATTGATTTTTAAACTTAGAAAAACTTTTTAAAAAACATCGTTGAAAAATTTGTAATTAGGTTTACAAGAAATTCTATTTTTCACAATTATATCAGTTACTCAATGATCGTGGCTCCTTTAAGCCATCTTTTAGAGTAATAATATTAGACATTATTTTAAAATCTTTCAGATCTATCCTTGTAATTGATAGTTTAAAGAAACATATTGGGAACTTGCATATTGATGTTTTCTGTTATCTAATTTGAATTCTAACTGTGCTGACGCACCTAGTTTGTATCTAAAATTGGTAAAAGTAAGCTCAACAACTACAAGCTACGTAATAAGAAACTTTCTATTGTAAGTTGCTGACTATTCTAAAGGTAATTTTAAGGGTGTAGAGCAGATAAATTTAATAACACATCATTCATAAATTTGTGAATGTATTTGTTTTCAACTTTTAAAAAAATTACATCGTAAATTTTCAATTCATCTATTGGATAGCATCTTGTTAGTACATACTCTGACAATGTTGAAACATTATTAAATTTTCTGTCTAATTAATATTTGTTTTATCATGTAAATATTTGAAAATTTTCAGACCCTATATCATCTCGACCATATTATGATGTATAGTTTGTAATAAGTATTGCGTGCTGCTCAACAGCAAGTAGTGAAATTTTTGCGGAAGTGCATGCAGCAAAAATGAAAAATTTGCAAATTCTGATTTGGAAAACCACATATTTTGCTTTATATTTGTATTTTAATATTTCATTTAGAGTAATTTTCAATGTTTTAAATAAATGTATTAAAATATTTAATAAATGTATTAAAATTTATACAATAGTTTTGTATACATTTCTTTACCTTTGTTATCTATGCATTTATTTCCTATAGATTTAATTTACGAATTACTTCATTTTTGAGCTTTAGTACCAAATGTCTTGGAAATGACTTGATGATGTTGCTTTATATGTTAACACATTAGCATGAGTGATAATGTGTCAACATATA
>JAPDSC010081126.1:0-16210 GCA_026290005.1 Latrodectus geometricus | reverse complement strand
TTGTAATGAATTTTAGTCCGTTAACAAATCTCAAGAAAGCCGTTACTATATAAACTTCAAAGAATCATGTTTCAGAAATCAATACAAATTTATATGAAAGCTTTTGTTTCAGTAAGGAAGGTATGAATCAGAATATCTTGAACATTACGATTTTCAAGCTGGTAGAAGTTTTGTATTCTGACAGATTTTTCTCTTCATTATTTTACATCATTGGACTAGTATATCAATAGTATAATTATAGACACAAAAGTATAATCATTAGATTGGTAGGTCATATAATTCAGAATATAACAAGTGTTTTATCATAAGGCAGCTGAAAGTGCTGAAACAAATGACGTTACACGTGCTGAGATATCTAAAAATTTATTTCTAATTAGTAATTACTCAATTTAGTTTACAATTGTATAGTTGGCATTTTTATTACAATTGCCAGATATTTATTTGAAATTTTCATATAAGAGGATAACCAAGCATTACCGTGTCCAATAAGGTTCTATGAGGCAGACCCATCTCCTGTAGATCTCTTTGTCCAGTCGTCTCTTCTCCCTGGCGGCGCTGCTGTCATCTTCGTCACAGGGTTGTCCATCCGGAGGAATGATTCGAAATTTGGGTTCATTATATACACCAGTGGACGGATGGGAGGACGGATAGTTTACATCATAGGTCGGACACTCGACTGCAGCGGAAAGGAATAAATAATATGCATTATGTCAGGAATACTGCACTATACCATGAATCTTTCAATGTTTTACAAGTAGAAAACAAACTTTGATGTATTTCAAAATGAAATTCTTATTTTTATATCAAATTCCGTAACAATTCCAAAATTTAACACTCAAAACTGAATTTCAATTCACGGACAATGATAATGCTAAGAAAATAACATATATTGAAAAAATAATGTATATTAAAAATTTTTAATAATATATGATTAAAAACAACATAAGAATATAGAAAATACTTCCAAAATTCACTATAATAAATTAAAAATTTTAATTTAAATACATATCATTATAGTAGTACAATCTCTTGTCATAAGCATTTCCATCTAATTTTCTAAGTGTTGCATATGATTCAAATTTTGCATACAGATTATTTCCATTTATTAACAACAGACCAATCTAGGAAAATTATCCAACAGTATTCTATAAAATATTAATATTGATCAATATTAGTTTGTCACAAGAATTCAATTTATTTTGATGTTTAACGAAGGTATCAATTTCTTAATTTTATAAGAAACATAGTTCATTTCACATAATAATATTGTTTCAGGCCGTTTTCAAATTTTTGAAAGGCATATTTTTCTTACGAATTAATAATAATAAAGCTATGATACTTGTTAAGGAAGAAATAAAGCAACAAAAACTTTTAGGCAGGAATCTTTATCGTAAGTATAATTATTATTTAATCCTTAATTAAGTGTTATTGTTTTTTAATCCTTTACACAATGAAAAGTTTATGTAAGATTATGAAAAGTTTCCCAAATATTCATGTTAGATATCAAGGAATCTTAGTAAAAGTTTCTAATTTAAAAGTAAACTAAAATGTTTCTAACGGCTTAATGTGAGTCCTGGGTTAAAATTTTTAAACTTATATAAATAAGTGTGAGCTAAAAATAAACTTCTTTCTTTAGACTATATTTAACTTACGCAATACATTATTTACGTTTTTTTTATTTATTTCACAAGGATTTAAGCAGAAATGTATAAGCAAATTAATGCTTTAAAATATTTTCCAATTACTTATTACTTACTGAGAAGTCAGGGAAAGTTATTAAAAGTCTTATTAAAAATATTCGAGCTTCATAGTATATAAAAAATCGCTTAGTTAGCTTGTTATTTATGGCAAAACATATTCTTAAAAATGTTGATAACACTATATGCTCTATCACTCAGTAGAGAATTTTTTAAGGAAATAAAATGTTCAGATATAAAATTTAAATCTAAATTATTTACATCATATTTCAATACATTAAAAAAGCTTAAGGTAATTTATGAATCGGAAGTATTAATTTCATCATACTACAGTTAATTTACATTTCCAATTCTAAGATTGCATAGAACATTTTTCATACATTTTTTTACAAAAAACTTCAATGAAAGTAACAATATTTTATAAAATAAAATATTAAAAGAATATAAATCAGACTCAAACAAAGAAACTTAAATTCAAGAATTCGAGAACTAAAAAATCTTGTCTGTATTATAGATACCAAAATCTCATAATAAATTTTGTGTAAATTGCCATATCCTAAAGGTTGGATAATAATTGTATCAAAACCTTATAAATAGCAATTTATCACTTTAATGTGTAAATGCTAAATTTATTTTTATAATATCCTTTGGAAATAAATTTTTTAATAGATAAAAATTTTGAGAGGAGAAGAGAAATATTCAATCTGTCTTGGAAGGAAGAAAAGACTTTTTTTCGTATTATTCCGTCACCTCACGTTAATCTCATCGACAATCTTTCGAACTTTCTCTGGGGAGGTCTGTCTTCTCTTGTTATCGAACTTCTTTTTCACAACTGAAGTTGCGTTGAACCACATTTTAATATTTATGCTTGTGAAACAGTATCGAGAAAATGATGCTAAAATTTAAACAGCAATATCTAATAAGCAGAAATTAATCTTAAGATATATTACTTAAAGTAGTTACCAGTGTAAGCATGATATTAATGCCTTTTTACCCTAAATGAAAGTGTCAGAATACTACTCAAATCTCACGAGATCTTCACAAAACTTACAATATTCTTTAGGTATCAACAAAAAATTTGATATATTTATTAAGCTAATAGTATACATAGCTAAATAAATTTGCTTTTTTGAGATTGAAGTTAAAGTATGTAAGGAGAAAAAAATTGAAGATTCATTAGAAATTTAACCAATGTGTGCAATAAAAGTAATACAACTCTGTTGTTGTTTCTAATGACACTTGGCAACGCCAAGCCCGCCCGTCAAGACTAGGCGAATGAACTCAGAGAGACAGCGTCTTTCGTTTTTAAATAGAGCACCCTCATACGAAGGTGGAAGTACGACTTTTGGCTCATACATGGCAGGACCATCTAAATCTTCCGATTTTAGATGTTGAAACCAGTGAAGACCCATAGCTTGGCTCCATCCACCCCCAGAGGTATTAATTTGTAATGGGAACATGGAGGACATTGCGACCCGATAGATTTTATGTGCCCCAGTGGCCATTAGTGAACACGGCGGATCTTCGGCTAAGACGGGTTTCGAACTCACCACCTTTTGGTAACGAGAACGACGCCCTAACCAACCAAGCTACCGTGGCCTTAAAACAGCGATTTTGTTTATGTATATTTAAAACACATTTCCTATTCAGCATTTTCTACATTTCTATTTCAGATCCTGATCATATTTCAAAAGATTTGGTAATTGTATTTACTTCCTCATATACAACATGTTAATCATTTTTCTATAATCACTGAAAAAGCTTATAAAATATTATTATTAAATTTGAAAAATAAGAATATTCATAGTTATCATCAAAGTTTTTTTGCTCAGTTATATTTGCGAAACCATTGTAAAATATTTTACTAAAACTAGAAGTTGCAGGCTTTTACAAACTATTGCTTTTACGATGCGATATAAAATTATTGAATACCTACATATATAACAGAACATTAATTTCAAATATATATAGCTCATATATACCTATTTTTTGATATGGATCGATTTCCCGGTTTAGAATAAGTTGCTCTTGCAGACTGAAAAGAAAGTGAAATATTTCATTAATTTATCATATATCATAAAAGTAATTTATCTAGTTTATAAATATCCATAATTTGAAAAAAGACATAAAATGAAAAAATAATTTATAAATATTTTGTTTTCATGCGAACAAATTTCTATGATATGAAAATACTTTCTTGATTAATTAAATTGTTATGAAATTTTTCAGACAGAAAATTAGAGCATTTTTAATTTGTATAGTGAATAAACATTTAACTGGGATTAGCACTTTAGTAGTTTAAGAAATAGAATTATTGTGAAGTATATTTCCAAAGAGTAGACAAATCAAGGGTCGCCCAAAATTGTAAGCATTAATTTTTCCTAAATATAAGTTTCTAATAGGAGAATTTTTTTTTATTAAATGTCAGTATATTTTGCATCATTCATAATGTAAACTAAAACGAAGGGTGAGATAAATCCAAATATTTTTAATTAAAATAATTTAATCTCTTAATTATATATATATATATATATATATATATATATATATATATATATTAATGATACTGTTATTTAAATGTCAAAATGTCAAAGCAGAAATTTACAATTAAATATAAATAAAATACTTTAATTGATAAATTGAATTTTATATCTGACACTGCTTAATGTAGATAGTTCAAAATTTCAACTTTGTGCGGATGAAACTTAAAGTATTATGTTCTTAAAGTATTATGTTTTTAAAAACCATAACAAAAATGGTATGTAAAGTACTTATTAAATAGGAAATTAAGTAAACTACAATAAGATTAAGAGCCACCTCCCAACAAATATGCCAGTTATAAAATACTGTAATGAATAGATATATAAAAATATTATCACAGATATTACAATTATCTTTGATATAAGTTACACGTTCACAAAAAAACCTAATAATAGATATATTTATATAAACGGGTAATGCTTAAAGACATTTTCATTTTTTGTAAAAAAAATTATCCACTTGTTAAAAATTCAGAATTTTGTTTATATTATCGATAGTATCTAACATTGTAATTCATATATTTTGAATGCAGTATTATTTGATTCTAATGAAAAATTCATTCCGATTGGATGTTATATCAATGAAAGTCACCGTAAGGCAAGTTCATCAATTAAACAAAACATATTAATTTTAAGAGTACTATGATTCGATAGCAAAATAATTTTCATTTGGTAACATCAAAATTAGTAGTTGCATTATATAATGAATTATATGATAATTAAGAAAAGCTTTTAATAATCAGAAAATTTCAATTGCGTTATTATATTTATGTATAAACTAAAGATTTATTTTGTTATTTTAACTGAGTAAAACATTTACTGACAGACATAGAATAAGTCTTTAGAAAATATTTGACTTTTAATAGATACAGAAAAATATACACTAAGACACTCTATTTACTGATGAATATATATTGAGGATATGGAAAGACAAAATAATTCACAAAATTTGTATTTTAAAGCTTCAGGTACAGATACCAAAATTAAGAGATACATTCGTTACTATGTTCCACCTGAAGTTGAAGATATGTACTTCTACAATGGAAGTCATCAAAAAAGTATTTTCTAATGACGTTAATTACCTATAATTCTAAATTTACTGCGAAAAATTTGATTGTTTATTTTAGCCTCATTTTATTGAACAGAATGGTGCCTTTTGTATTTTATTTTATGTCTGCCATGGTGTCATTATTAAAAATTTTTGTTTACTGGATAAATCTGGACTTCTTTTATACAAATGGGTAAAAGCACTTTTCAACACTTTTTTTCTAAAATTTTCACCGTTACGTTGGAAAAGTTAAAACTTAACAGATTTTATGAATGTAGGACCAATATAGGCAAAGGAAATATATATACTTAATTAGAAATTAGAAGGAATACATGAAGTGTGTAGAAAATTTGAAATTAAAGGTACAAATCATCATTTTGAGAGATGCGTTGAGAAATCAAAAGCCAACAAAGTTTGAACTAGATAATCTATAATTAATTTAAAATTAACACCTGCACATTGCTGATAAAGGATTCTTATAAAAAGGATGGTATTTTATGATTAATTAAAAAAGGATAAAATTTCTGCTGAAAAAATGGGATTGTGTTTACTCAAACATAGAATTTAATATTAGAATAGTCTCCATATATATTGAACTCTGTGAGTATATAACATTCGAATTATACATGTGTTACAAGTTTACTTTTAACTTTATAAAAAATATTGTTATAGACAGAATAATTTTACACCAATATTCCCTTTTATAAAGTATTTCCTAACTTTATAAAAGAAAAATATTTTTTGACAAAGAATGACCATGACATATAAGAGAAAACATGATGATGGTAAAATGTAATAAGTTAAATCAGTATGAGAAAACATAATAGAATAATAATGTGAATGAATATATGTGTATATATATTATACATTAATATTCTATTATATATATTAAAATTACATCTATGTGAAAAGGATCTTAGAATTAGTGCTAAATCATCAGTAAGTTATACAAGCTTCATAGGTTGGTAGTTAAAATGAGATGTCTCTATAATAATCAACCCTTTTTTTATATTTCATCAAATTTTCATCTTTTCAAAGGGTGATTTGAATTAAGTAATTATGAGCAGCATTATAAATCATCAACATTTCGATAATTTAATTTCTTGCATCTTTAGTTTTAAACTGTGATCTTTTTAAAAATGCTTTGAATAAAATCGACAACAACAATTAAATCTTTACTGATGCTTTTTATAGTTCCCAGTTATAGTTGTGGGTAAATATACCAATTATAATAAACTGGGATATAATTTAACAATAGCCTGACTTTGATTCAACATCAAACAATTAAGGAGCATTTAGGGTTGCTATAAAAAGTTTTTCTTGATCTAGAACAATTCACTTTGGTGCATTCCATTCTAAACAGTAAAATGATATCATTTTTAAAAAATCTATTAATAATTTAGTAGGATTATCATGAGACAAAACTTAAACAAACCACTTTGAAAAAAATATTATAAAATTATGAATAATTTAAATAATGCAGAAAAGATTTTAGAAACTTCATAATTCCAAAGAGAAAATATTTGCTAAAACAGTTCTTAGTTTTAATCTTCATTATGCATAATATAAATTACTCATCTAAAAACATTTGATAATAAATTTCAAAATTGGAAAAAAAAATTAGAAAAACATTTACAAATGCATTACAATAACTATAAAACATATTATAATGACGGTTATGTCAACATGAAAAAAAATTGCTTATCTCTACTCGTATGGTAACATTTTTCAAAAATAAAGTTTCATGCAATTAGCATTATTAGCTTTAAGATTCTCTTGTGGATTGCAGACTTATTAAAGTAGAAAATGAATAAACGCGTGCTTGTCTAAGAAAAATTACGCTTTTTCAAGAAATGTTATACTGATGTAAAATATTCACTATCTGGTCAAAAGTATCCAGACACCCATTGGTATTGACTTAGAGTGTCTTGAGAGACATATTAATATGATGTTGGTTCCCTTTTTGCATTGATGACATCCTGCTGACGTCTGGGAAGAAGTTTGACGAGTTTTTGGTAGATGGCCCTCGGAATCGACTTCCAGGCGTCCATCACAGCTGAAGTGAGTGATGAATGATGGATGGTCAATTTTGCTGGTACACAATTTGCACAGGAACGTACGGACGCACAGGCCAAACCACAAGAAACACTCCTGACAGCATTATACTGTCTGGGGTTGTCCAGATACTTTTGATTAGATTGTGAATTAGATGGGCAATATGCATAATATCACACAAGCATAATGATTAATTGAAATATTCGTCTATGGTAGAGGATTCAGCAAACTGCCATAAATTTTTAAGATCACCGTGTTTTTTCTTTATGGTCATTTTTTGTGAAAATGGTGTCAAGTTTGCCAATAGTATTAAATTTTCATCAAGAATTCTTTAGCTGCTTTCTAATTAAATGATTATAAATATGCTGTGGTCAATGTGAAAATGATCTAACTTTTCTGAAAGGGACTCATTCACCTGAGTGTGTGGTCTGGGTAATTGAGCGAAATATCTACGGCGCTCGATTGGTGGAAGGGAGGAGGGTGTAGGGAAGAGGGTAGGTACGTGAAAAAGGACCTCATACTGAGCCGCTGAGTGGTCCGGGTATGATCTTCGACCGTACTGTCCAAATGTCTGCATCTCTCGTATTGTCTCATGTGAGCTCTCGGTGTCCGACTCACATCCTGGAAGCCGGAATGTCGCGTACGGGGTGATATCGTCCTCATAGTCTACAGGAGAGAGAAAACATTACAATGCGAGAACGGAAGAAATCACATTTATCTGTATATGTAATATTAATAATATAGATATTGAAAGACAATGGTAATCAATGAAGTTGTTGCCAATTTTTGCTTTGTCGTTGAATGAAGTTAGAATATGTACTTAATATATCACGTACTTTATAATACAACAGTAAAGAGTAGGAATACTTATCATTTTAAAAAAGGGTCAACTGTGCACTTCCATCAATCACAAATTATATTGTGGTGAAGACAAGCAAAAGTGTCGAAGGAGCTAATTCGGTTTTATTTGTTTTATGGCTTCAAAGTAAGTCCATCAGCAGCACTAAATCACCAAATATGTCAATCAGTTAGAGAAAATATTGTGAATGAAAGTTCAGCAAGGTATTGGTTTAAAAAAATCAAGCTAGGAACTTAAGACGAATAAATTACTTTGCGCCAAGGACTCATGAATATCTTTGCATCTAAAACCCACAGTTTAACCATAAGGGGATTGCACATCTGGAGATGGAATAAGATGCCGATGGAGATTACTATAATACTTTCTGAACATTTCTTACTTTTTGGCCATCAAAAATGACAAGAACTTCATTGTTTATGCTATAATAAACTATAAATAAGGAAAAGTAAAAATGAAACAAAAGTATGGTAATTAATTAATTATGTAAATATTAGACTCTATTTAAAGCTTGAATAAATATTTTAATTTAAATTATTTAATGTATTTTATAGCAATGACACTCATAAATAAGAGTACAATGTAATTCTTGATGAAATTTCTTTTGAAATGGAAGACAAGAGCCTAGGAATAAGATATCCATCGAAATAAAAAGTTTTAGGATCTTTGGTTAAGCAACAGAGAATACTTGTATATTTCTGATGTTTGCTAGTAAGTTGATTATGAAGAATATTTAAAGAATATTCCGGATATTATTGCTTATTTCCTGTGAGTACGGTTAACTACCCAGGGAAAATTATTCTCAAGAGCATTGAGGTAGGTAAGTTTAAAAATTGTTTACTTTGCCATTTTGTCCGATACATGTTAACCCTTATGTAATTAATTTTCAAAAATTAGTTGCTGAAATGGCTTAGCTTCAAACATTGTCTTTGAAAAATTTATGAGAATGTTGTACATTTATGGTATAAAGCAAATCTTTGACTGGTAAAGATGCATTCATTCATGGAATATTTTCTAAAAGTCACGGATTTGCAATGGAAACATTATAATTCAAATTTTCACGATCATAATACCAGTGACTTTTGACCAGGAAAAGATAAATTCCGTCTCCACTTTGAAAATTGAGCCAATCTTACGAATAGCAATAATGTTGTCATATGAAAAATTCCTTAACTTACTATAAAAAGAAAAAAAATCTAACAAACACAGTGCTAAAGTTATTGAATATATTAATTTATTGTTATTTGTATTACTATATTGTAGTTTTTGATGTCTTACATTCACTAAATCTCATCCAATTGGTCAAGATATTTTTTGAGAAGAAAATGTTAGATAATTATTAGAAATAAAATGTTACTATGCCTCACAATGTCCTTGCTCTCCTGCTGTGTTTGGGTCTTGATTCGCAGACTGCAGAGTTGCTTTGGGACCGCATGTCTGATACATGGATGTTTCTCGGATAGGGGCGTTGCCGCAATCGGCGGTCTTTTTGACTGGCTGATTCGGCATGAGAGGCGTCGTGTTGGAGTTAGCTCCCCTTCTTTCATAATAGTCCTCTGCAAGCAAAGAAAAGACATCGATATAAAAATTGAGTATTACGTGCCCTGGCATGTATTGAAGACATTAAGTAGATGGTTATTTAATATCATTACATGGTTTTACATCATGGCATGGTATTAAGTAGATCATTGACATGAAATTAAAATATATTTATTCAGGTTTTACTAATTATAAGGATTCAAAGCATATTAAAATTAAGTTAATAATAATAATAATAGTGTATGTATATTAAGACTGCTGACTTTATTACCACCAACGTGTCTTTTCTTGACGCAAACACAGACAGCTACTCCAATCACTACAGTGAGAGCTATGATGGCCGCCACAATGGGTACGATGATATTCACATCTTCCCATATATTGATGGACTCTCGACTCTCTAGGACCAAAATGGGAGCTACAGTACCTAAATAAGAATGAATATGTTTTCTAAGTCCTAATATATTTAATATAATTTTGATTAGATAGTTTATAATATTTTTAATGGCTTATGGATAACTTTATGAGCATCAAATTTATTTGATTAATTATTTTTAGGAAAATAATAGCCTATGTAATCTGATCCTTAAATAATGTAATATTTGTAAAAGATGGTGCTTTAAAACAGAAAGAATTTTTTAAGTAATTGTAAAAGTATTTGATTGTAATTAAATGTACCGCAACTTTTATAAGACCAGATTTAAATGGCACTCATAAAAATGCGGAATTTTAAAAATTTTGCAATTTCTTTTTAATTGCTTCAAAGTCAAGAATATGATAAATTAACGAAACTTATGCAAATGTTAACTATTTTTATTTCAAATTTTCATGAAACCCGTATTTCATTGAGTAATAAGTGCCCTTGGAAGACTTGTAAAATTGAAAAAAAAATGGCCAAAAATTAATTCAAACATGAAGGATTGCTATTTGACTGATATTTCAATATTAAGTGTATTAAGTATGGCAAATTTTGTCAAAGCTTTCTAATAGTAATGTTAAAGAACATTTCAGCAAAATTCTTTTGACAAAATACCGATTAAACTTAAGGACTATTCAATTTTTTATTTTTTTCCAACAAACTCAAAACAGCTCGCAATCAAAAATTGATTACTTAATATTGAAACATATAAGGAAACAAACAATGATACATATAGTCAATATAAATTAACTGCAGGCAAAAATGTCTGTAGAAACCACAAAAATATATAAAAAATGATTAAAATTTTCATTCCCAAGTAACTAATAATAATTATCATTTTAAATTTGAAAATATTATTGCCTGATTTTAGCTTTAAAAAAATATAGTAATAAATTTAATGTTTTTCAGCGAACTTCATTGATAGATTCACTTTTATACCACTATATTACTTTCACATTAAAAGTGGAAAACATTGTGAGACTTTTAAGCATACTTTAAATTAATTAATGAATAAAACATTCAATACATTTCATTGTTTCTTAACTGTAAATAGTGAAAAATGTTTTTTGACAATACCTCCATCTAAAGTGCGAGTAGCAATATCATACTCAGCTACTGTAGATCCGGCAACATTGTGTGCAGTAACTCTGATGCTGTAATAGGTTGCCGGACTTAGGTCTCTTATGACTATACTGTCCTGTTGTTGGCTGGTAGATGTGGCGGCCATCCTCCAGTCAGTAGTGCGAGACCGCTTGTACCTGACCACAAAGGATTTGATGCCACAACCACCATCCTCCCACGCATTTAATTTGACAAGCAATGACGTGGAATTGGCGTCAAAGAAGACGTCTTTGTGGGGAGCTACAGGGGCTAAAATGAAATATGATACAAATGTTTTAGTTGCAATATTTATTTGTAATTGTTTTATAAAAACAAGCATATAGAATCAAAATTAAAATAGATACAAAAAAGGAAAATAAAGTCTAAAATATAGGATTTTTGATACTTGAATATCTTTAAGTTCTCAAACCTGTTACATTAAGATTTATTTAAGCATTATTTCCTTTATACATTCCAACTATAAGAAATGCTAACGAATGAAGGAAATAACATTTAAATAAGTCTTAATGTAACAGGTTTTAGTACATCAACAGTTGAAAAAATTTGCAAAAAGTAATATCATTGAAGTAAAAATACTTTATCACATACAACTAGATTAATGTTTGATAGGAAAATATTTCGTCAATGGTCTTTTAAACAACTCGGAGAGATGGATTGTGGTTGCCCTTTCAAAGGTATCTTTTACTCAAAGATAGAGAAAAGAAATTTTAGATAGTGATAATTCTTTAGAAAGTGGAAGAATAGTTAATGTGAAACACTCTAGAAGGTTATAACCATATTTGTATCAATTATGTAACAATAAGTTGTGACTTTTTATAGGATGGTAACTGTGTTTTATAAAAATTGATTTAAATTTTCAAATAAGGACTTTACACTTTGATTCTTAAAAATGAAATTTCTTATCCCCGTTTGTAGTGTTTGTCCTGTTTACTAAAGAAGAGATTTTCAGGCAAAGAAAATTTTAATAATTCAATAGTCCTATTTTGTCCTCAACAAATTGCTATCAGCAGATAAATTGTGATTACACAGGAAGAAATATTTCTTGAAGATCATTATTAGTAAAGATAAAAATGCTTATGTTTCCAAGAGCAAGAAAATGATTTAGTTACACCAGATTAACATCAAGTGACAGTGTAATTCCAACGCAATAAAGATATAGAACATTAAGTTTGGATGGTACCAGGCAAATTTGATATACTTGCAAATATGATATATCTGGCGCAGTTTGTCCTCTTTTGGACCTTGCGCCATAAAACCCAACCAATAAACAAACAAACAAACAAGCAAATTTGATATAATTTTTATGAATAGGTGGCTTGCCATATAAGATTTTGTCATCCGTCTCCAAGTTCTCTTTGGATTTATTCCAAGTTCCATTCTATTCCTTTTTTTTTATTTGAATTTTTCCCGATACAATGTTCAGTAAGCCATTTACAAATTACCAGTTTATAAAATGCCAGGAATCTTACAGAACATAAATTATTAATTTCATCACAATTTCATCCATTGTTACTTGGGTCTTAGTACAGGGCTGATTATTGGTAGATTTTTATTAATGGGATCACTTTTTACTTATTATTCCCTATTTTAAATGGAACCTTATTAGCTTACCTTCCCAATTCGTTTTCTCGCTTTCTTACTCTATTGCCTAGAAAAGTTTACTTTATTTATTATCTCACAAAATATGATTGCTGATTTACTTTTACTTTGTTCACAGTATTTCTCAAATGAGAAATTAACCAATGGAAATTTAAAATGATTTGTCCGGCCTTTGGATATATTGAATAATCAACATTATTCATATCAAAATTGCTGTAAAAAGCATGAGCGAAACAGAAATTAATTTTGAATATTAAATTGGTAACATTTTCTGGGCAATATTCGCTCTCAGGCATATCTGATGAATAATATAATTTAATTTTAATAACTATGAAATACAAAATTTAGTGAGGAAAGGGATATCATAATAACAATATTTTTATGAAAATAGTGCTTCAGTATAAAAAGAAAGCTGAAATTCCTTATAAATTTCTCACAAAAAAAAAAAAAAGTTTAAAAAGTAGTACTTACCATTTCCTATTGTTCTGGCAACTACCATTTCACTAGGTTCCCCTTCACCATTCTTTCCAAGTGCGGCAACATATATGTAATACTTGGTACCACACTGAAGATTTTGAAGGGTAAAACTGGATACTTTCGACGTTATTTTGGTCTCTTCCCATTGGCCGTACTCTCGCTTATGTCGGATCACGAATCCTTTTACAGAGAAAAAAACTTGGTTAATGGAGAATTATTTTTGCAAGTGATGATATTTTAATTAAGACCGAAATGAAGTTTCAACAAAATTCGAGAAATATTAATGTCCTTCAATTCAAGAATTTATTTTCTTAAGAAACTTGTTTTTTATATTAGAATGTACAAGAAATATTATTCATACAAATTCATTAATATTTGTGTTTATCTGTTAATGAATTTTGGTAAAACTTATTTAATGAATTTTTCAAAAATCAAGGTTGCAATGCAACATGTAAATAGAAATGGATATTTAAAGAAAACAACAAATATTTGAATAAATTTGATATTTTCTGCTAAAATCGGTTATTTATTTATTATCGTAAATAAAGAACTGCTCTTAGGTGATCGCTTTATTAAGGAACTTGAAAAATATGTTAAAATTATCTTTGTAATATATGATAATTTTTGTATTTCCTTTTCTTATATCTGGTTTCATCATGTGAATTTTTTTTTAAAATTTCTACTGATATTGTTTACCTATTAATATTACAGGGAAATTTTTTTTTTATCTTAATTAATTAAACATTTTTTATATTAATTCAACAATGGTTACCTCAGTATTTTAAATTTATATAAACTATTTAAAATAATTTAGTATTTTTAATGGCATGCGTCTAATTCATATACATACGTAAAATAGTAATTTAAGTTATTAAGATGATTTTCCATATTTTCCAATGAAATCATGTATTGTTTCTAAATCTATTTAATTTTCGATGATAGATACTAGTTTTACGAAAACCATCAAAAAATTATAATCAAACCATAGAAATTTAACACTGGTATTTAAGACATAGCGAGTTAACTCAAATACAATTGTCTTAATAAGAATTGAATTAATCATTGTTAAATAAATTCAAGCAAATTTAATTTTGAATGGTAAATATTTTGTAAATGTAGGAAAGAAAACAAGGTTTTATAATATTAATTTTGACTAGTTTATAATAATTTTAATGCATCAACTAAAAATTATGTGTTATTATTAAGATAAAATGCAATCTTCATTATTTATCAAATACAGTTTAATTTAGTTAACATGTAAAAAGATTTACTTAAAAATAACATTTTTAATTATGAATATACTTTGTTTTGAGACTACGCAATTATATTTTAAAGGAAATATTAGATTGTAATAACTGTGACACGCACATATTAGAATGCATATTGAACCTAAATATTTTCATATATCAAGTCTAAAATATAAAATTTTATTTGCACCTAGGAAATGTAATTCAAAATAAAGATAGGATGTATATGAAAGAAAAATAAAAAGACCATTACTTTTTTTAAATCAAATAATTACATTTCCACCATAAAATATTCACAACTAAAAGTTGCAAAACAATTTTTCTAATTAGCACATGATTTTCTTGCTTGTGTGCTTTCAAAGCATATTAAACCTGTTTCTTAAATACATTATTGTTGGAATGATCCTACCACTGTTGAATCTTAAGGAAACTTTCTCATAAATAATAAAAGAAACTTTCATTCATATTAATAATTTTATAAATCAAAACAATTAAATTCTTTTACTCAAATATCGTTTTGATTTTTGAATAAAATAACTTAGTTCACTCAAATATGAGTGAACTTGTATTTTAGAACATAATTTAAGTCTTTCAGAATTAATTTATACAATGAAAAATCCCCTAAAATTAGGAATTCCTTATATAAACAATTTTGAAAAAAACTAACAAAAAAAAAAGCTTTTTTTAATGAATATTTACAAAATTATTTTTACTTTCAAAAAATATAACAGTTCTGGTTGAACATTAGTCGTAGTTCAGTTAAATATTATTATCTATAGTCAAGGGATATATATATACATTTAAATTTTAGTATATCCAAAACACGCACACATTTAGAAACAATATTATTAATTTAAACATATTGAATAATGGGAAAGAAATGTTTTAGCATAAAACATTTAAAACAAGTATTTAAAATTAATTGAATAGGAAATATAACAGCGCTTTTTATCCACTATTATCGAAATCCATCTCCATTAAAACAGGTAATATAAGTAGAGAATAAAATAAATTTAAAATTGATGTTATTTAGAAAAATATCCCATATTTAATCTTAAATAAAGTGTAAGAGGGAAAATATTTTACGTAAGCACAAAATTAAAATTGAAAAAGAATTTAAAACGAAATTCTTTCAGATGTTGCATAAATGTTGAAAGCAGTATAAAACAATAAACGCATGTTTCCAAACTTAAAATAATTTATTCTTATTGCTTGAAAAGGATTATGAGATAAAAGAGGAATAAAATAAAATATAAAGTTCTATCACAACCTATTCTACAAGTTGCTCCATTACTAAAAAAAAAAAAAAAAAAAAAAAAAAAAAATAAATTTTCGAGCATTTCCTTTTTACATTTTTTACAAATAAGATTTAATAAGCAAGAGAACTTTGAAGGTATAAATATTTTTTTTTCAATATTTTATTTACACTTTTTATCCTGAAGAAAGTGAAAATGTGTTTCTTTAATTTTTTTTGCTTCCAATGAGTTTTTTTAGAAAAAGCTTTCAGCAATAAAGTTTTCCATTTGGACTTTAATCTCGTAACTGAATCACAATCCAATGTAAATATAATATTCTTATTAGGGCTTATTGCCTTAAAGATGAAGTATTTTTT
>JAPDSC010081115.1:23938-37300 GCA_026290005.1 Latrodectus geometricus | reverse complement strand
AGTATTTTTTAATGTTTTTTATATGAGAATTTTGTGGAGTTCATGATTAAGAATAAATAAAAATTCCTTATCAATAATTTGTTAACATAATTAGGATTTGAATAACGTAAAAAAAATCAATGTATTTGTTTTTCTTTCTTTTTCGTAAGTATGTTATGTTTTATAATTTTGATCTTGTTAAATTCATAATTTTATGTAAAGTATTCATATAATTTACTTATAATTTACATATATATTAATTTAGATTTTAATATTTTATTAAGTTTTATTTAAATTACTTATTAAACTAAATAAAAAGGGATTAGTGTTCTGTGGCAATCTTTTTTCTTTCCTGCATTTTTATCTTTTAGTGTTTTTGAAAGCATTAGTACCGCATCCCTATCATATTAAAAGTCGATTTATTTGACGAATCGTACTTCAAAAAAACGATGTGTCCGAGGAATCGTAGCATTCGAAATCACGAGAATGGTTTAGAGGAATTTCCTCCTTATATGTTACATATATTTCTGGAAATCATTTCTAAATTAAGTGAATTTAATAAATTAATTGTTTATAGAAAGGATTAATTTTATAGATTAGAAGTAAAACTGAATTCTTGTTTTACATATATAGTGGATTGGGGTTGAATCCTACGTCTTCCACTAAAAACATAGTGAAAGATTTTCTTTCAAATTACAACAAGGAAACTTTTATTTATTTCATGAAAAATGAAATTTTATACAAAATACCTAATTCAAGGACTAGAATAATTGAATAAAATTGTTCCACAACCTTTCGCCAGAAAGTTCGATAAATGAATTCTTAATTAAAATACTGTATTATACAGCATACAAATACAATTTAGTTTCTTTAAAAAAAATCTCAATGGCTAGTAATGCACTGTTGGGAACTAGTATATAAGTCCTGGAAACTCGTGGAAAACAGTTATTTATGAATCTTGATAGCTTAATGACCCCATCTTGATAGGTTAGTGAAAACGTGTCTAACATATTAAGGTTGTAAAGTTTCTTTAAGGATCCACTTAATATTACCTTGCCAGGGTTTTTATATTTTCTCTAGACCATATTCCAGGGTTGACCATATTCTATCAGATCCTTATTACACCATTTTTAACCTAGTCACACATGATTAATGGTAAAACATGATTAGAACTACGTTTTAAAGGATTGTAGCTGTACTCAATAAATATAGCAAACAATGGATCAGTAGATGAAATGAGTAGGAGATAAAACAGATTTTAAACATGAAATGTGATCGTTAGAATCATAAGCACCATCTTGCATTTTAAACTCAGCTTCAGAAATAAATATTAATTAATTTATAGATCAAAAGTTGGAGAAATTAAATACCACCACACACAATTATTGCATCAAATATGAACAATATTTACGCAATAAAAGATATTGCTTACCACACTGAGAGGAATAAACATGAATTGCTCTTATTTTTGAACAATTTTTATTCCAATAACAGTAATTTTAATTAAGGGATGCAGGATAGACATTTGTTTCTTTCTCGTGCAGAGAAATTTGAAAAACTTAAAGTGTCGCAGAAATTATATCGAATTTAAATTATATATTTTGTTTATATATACGTATGCATATCATATTATGTGATCTTTACTCATATAAATGCAGATTTTAATTAGCAATCAATATCTTTCACTAGAATTGAACTAACACACAGCTGCACTATAGTACTAAAACTCAATGATATTAGCTTATGGTTTTGTGATTAAAATTCTCCGAAAGAAAATTTTTGAGAAAATAAAACAGAAATGTAATTTTATATAATGGGCTTATCTCAGAATCATTTAAACTTATTGCATATACCTGTTAAGCCTCAACTTATATGTAGTTGCCTAATGTTAGTCTATGCATAGTTATCATTAAAGGATTTTCAGTCCAAGTTAATTTTATTCATAGCCTAAAACGTTTGCTTAAACACGCAACATATTTCTTTGTTGTTAAGAATATATCATTATGAGACAGAGTACTATGCAAGCTAGATGTAATTCTGACATTCCAGTTTAGGGACTTTACAATTTTTGCACGTATTTAGTTTGTCTCTGCAACCTATAGAAAAAGCGAGTATATTTCGTTTGAAAACTAAATAGTTAAGATGTTGTCATGTAATTCCAGTCATTTTAGAAACCTTATTTATAACAAAGAAATATATTTGATTATAAGAAGGCAAAATGTTTATTATATCAGATTTAATCATTAAGCTAAGTATTATATTTGATTTTTTATACATATAAAAATCAAATATAATAGTTAGTAAATAATATATATATATATATATATATATATATATATATATATATATATATATATAAATGCTAAATTAAAGTATTAAATAAAAAATTTTGTTTTTAAAATTATTGTTTGTCCAATGTAACAAAATTATATTTTATTTTGACAATAATATCATGGATCGAAAATGCATTGAAATCATGTTGAAAATTATAGATTAGTTGAAATAATATGAATGAGTTATGTAATGGTCAAAATTCTTTCTAGTACACAGACTCTTGTATATTTTAATCGCTAAATTAATTTTCACAGCGTTTTAATACCTTAAGGTCAGCGGCTTTAAATTAAAAGAATAAATGCATTTTGAAAGAGTTTAAGAAATTCTCCAAGAGTTTAAATAAAAAGACCTTATTTTACAATGTTTTTGTAAAAAATATAGTAAGAATGGATTCAGGCAACATTCACAATGAATTTTTTTTAAATTTAAAATTTTAAGGGCTTTGTTGTACAGACAACGTTGCATTGTGTTACTCTAAGATAAATTTTTACTTTATTTTTTAATTTTTTGAAATGGTAAAACATTTAACTTCTTAATATGCGTCATTGTATAAAGGCATTTGAAAATATGTTAAAAGGGATGAGAGATCTGCTACAGCCTCGGCTCAGTTGCTTATTTATTACATTCTAATTTATGCTCAGTTTTAAAAACGTAAGTTTCGCCTAGTACAATTATCATTAAAAAACAAAAAACACATAAAAATTTGCAATGTTCACCAATTTCATTCTTTTAAGAAAAATTTGAACTTGATAGCCAGATTTTAAAAGCAAATTAAAATTTGAATTTGAAGAAATGGCATCTCAATATTTTGGATTACTTTATTTTAAAACGTTTTTCATTATTTTAATTTTTGTCAATAAGAGATTAAAATTAAAATATATGGTTGAATGCAATAATGAAGGAAAAAAATTAACACATTCAAATGAAAACATTAAAATTACATTAGCTTAAATAGGTTTGATTTAAAAAGAAAAACATGTATTATTTAAAATGGAATCATTGGTCGAGAAAATTATATTAATAATATAAAACAGTATGAATTTACAGTAAACAGTAGAAATTTACAGTAAAATAATGAAATTTCTATACAAGCTACACTTCTTAAATCATTTTCATTATCAGTAGTTAACTACGGTCATGAATTAGAGTAAACTGCTTATCCACACACATTATTTTCGCTACTGTTAAGATTTTTAAATGTTTATGTAAGAATATTATTAGATTAAAATATTTTTGTATTCAAATCTTAATCAGGGTAAATTTTTTTTGAGTTATTTGCATTTCTGTTAATTTAAGCTGTGGAGACCTTTAGGCTATAAATATATATGATGTAAGACATTCATAATTAAATAAAAGGGAACGAGTGTTCTGCTGCAGTCTCCATGCTCAGTTACGTATTTTTTGTGTTTTTTCGAATTACAGGATTCAAGCAAACACGCATAACACCAATTGCCAAATTCAGTTCTGAATCGGTCATTATATAATTACCGACTACCTTGTGTTGTGGAATCGGGCATCACACAGCAGAGAGCTGCAGAATACTCATTTCCATCAACCCCAGATAGGCTTATTTGATATATTTCTAAATGAAAGGAATTTAAATTATTAATGGTAGTTATTGACATCGTTTGATCTGTATATTGTATGCAGGATTTATTGAAGTATTGAAAGACAAGTTATAAAATATTAACTGTTATATTTTAATCATTGAAATTTTCTTTTAAAGCGCACAACTTTTTAGTAATAAATATTTATAGATCCTTACGGACATATAATCATACAAATGTTTGATAAAGGGAATTCTGAACTGAACTGAATTCTCTATACTTTTGTCAACATACCTTGATTTAGTAAGTTTACTTTATCTGAATATTTCTCACGTGCCAGTAAATATTTATTGCTTTCTTAATATAAATTTTCATAAAAAATGACAAAGTTATTATATGAATATTTTTGTCTTTTAATGCCCATTGAAGAGAATGCCGTTGTCGTAAAGGAAATGGACAAAGAAAAATGTATCTTCCTTAAATCTGGACCGGATAAAATTAGTAATATATTGCACATGTGGTGTTAATTTCTTATTGCACTATGGTGTATATTAATCGACCGAAAATAAAGATAATAAAAATTAATATTTATAACAAGAAGAATCATTCTGTAATATGAAAAACACAATCCTGATAGTTATAAAAAAGTATTTCCGTAATCTTAATTACAATTATTTGTTTTTCGTAGTGAAATATAATTATGTATTGGAACTCAAAATGTAAAAATGGTTCAAATTATTTTGGAAATAACATAACACATTTTAACCCTTGACTTTTTACTAGGAATGACAAAACACTTCAGCCGCCCAAGCTGTCTAGTGGTTAGCGTAACTGACTACGGATGGGAAGGACCTGGGTTCGAATCCCGACTCGGGCATGGATCTACTTTCTCTCTCTTTCTGTGTTTCTTGTCCTTTTTTTAGATGATGGATGGATGTGGCCCGCTATATAAATAGGTTTGTGGTGTGGCGTGGGCGATGCTACTTGTACTCGTATCTCCGTGACTTGGTTCATAGGTGCACACCGGTTAACAATAAAATGAGTAGCAGTTTCCAACCTTGTGGCTAATGGATTCCCTTCATTAGAAATAAATAAGACATTTAAAATTGGAAAATATTCTTTTGCACACTCTTCACTCAGTTGCAAATTTCTTTTGTTCTGGTTTTTAATCTTTCATATAAAATTTGGAAATCTATGATCCGCTATTGATTTCAATGAAGATTGGGACTACAAACAAATGATGATTTATGTGCGGAATCGAATAGCATGCACAGGTGAAAAAATTGCAGATGACTCATGATGACATGAGAATTTAATAAATTTTTACTTCATTTCTTACATTTTTAATATGTTAAAAGTTTTAATTGCTGAATACGCAAGTTGTGTAAAAATATTTGAAAATATAATAAAAGGGATGAGTTCACAAAGAAACAGCAATTGCCGTATTCAACCATTAATCGTACAGCAGACAGCTAACATAGACAGCAACAAGTTTGTTACATATGTTTATATTTAAAGGAAATTTATAGAGTTAATGGTAAATATGAAATGATATTTACATCTGTATACGAAGGGAATTTTGAGTGTTTCTTATAGATTAGTTGAAATAATCTGATTGGTTTATGTAATACTCAAAATTCTCTCTAGTACTCAGTTTCTAATAGATTTTAATCTCTAGATTAATTTTAACAGAGTTTTAATACCTTTATGGTCAGTGGCTTTAAAATAAAGGCATAAATGTATTCGGAAGGAGTTTAAAAAAATTCTCCAAGTTTAAATAAAAAGACATTATTATTTTACAATGTATATATATAAATATAAAAAATCCTAAATGAAAGTATTAAATAAAAAAATTTTAGCTTCTCATGTTATTGTTTGTCCGTTGTAACAAAATTATATTTTATTCTGACAATAATACCATGGATCGAAAATGCATTGAAATCCTGTTGAAAAGTATTCTTAATTTACTATTTAATAATATATTAAGTTTGGGTTTTTTACATTTAATTTATAAGTGAAATCTTGTTTTGCAGTGTAATACAAAACTAAGAAAAAGCCCAGTACATGAGAAAACTGTAACGAGTCAAGGCAGAGATCAGATTAGCGCACGTGCGCCAACATTTGCCGCCCTCCACTTCCCTACCCTATTATTTTTTTGTTTACTTTTTTTTTTTTATTAGAAGAATTCTCAGAAAGACAGCACACTGGAGGTGTGTTTGTGGCGGTGTCCGCCGATTATAAAGTTATGTTTGTTTTGAAAATTGTATTAAGATTATGTATATATTGAAATTTGTTCTCATTAATAAATTTAATTAATTTAAATTAAAATGGTTATCATTTGCCTTTCCGCTACGCAACGCTACAAAACCTAACACAAATATAAGAAAAATCCTTATTTTTCTACCCCATATCTTTCCAGTAATATAAGTACATTTTTTTTTCTGAGAGTTCTTAAGACCCATTAATTAGTAAATTTAGTCAATTGGTATATATATATGTAATATATAAAATATAATTTAAAAAAAAATAATTTACCTTCTAACTTATCCGTACATATGAACAGCAAAACTCTACTCGATTAAAAATAAATTCAATATTTAAAATATAATTATTAATACATTATCAGTAGTCTCCCTATACACTTTATGAATAATATAGAATAGTAAAAACTTATCTTAACTACCGTTAATCCTTTAAATTTCTGTAACTTACACATATATTTAAGAAGTGTATGCAAAACGTGTGGTATCGAGTGGTCTGCAGCTTTTTCACGTCTGCGTGTTGCCCGATTCTTCTCTGAATGCGGCAATTGTGTTCTGCCCGATTCGATATAGAAGACGGTAATGATGACATGCTAAACCGCTTGAGTCTCGATACTGTTAAAAAAATCAAATTGATAAAAAAAATGTAACTGAGTAATGAGAAATGCAGCTGAACACTCTTCCCTTTTTGTACAATTTATATAAACGTATTACTTAATTATGTGACAAGAAACAAACGTCAAAATATTATGGTATTTTGAAAATGTAAGAAAATTAGAATGTTAATTTTTTTATTAAAATCAAAACTAAATAAAAAATTTTTTAAATTTTAAATGACATAGATATAAAAAAAATTTGATATTTTTTCATCACTGCGTCTAAGTATAACAGAAAAATCGTTCAAATTTGTGATAAGCAGGTTTAGATTTTGTTTTCGAATTTCATTTTTTTTCTATAAATTGGTAATGGAGACAAGAAACATTTATGTAGTATGTTAGTTGCATCGTATATAAGCCAATGGTTTTTACATGTGTATATGATGGGAATTTAGAGTGTTTTTTATAGATTAGTTGAAATAATCTGAATGGGTTATGTAATGCTCAAAATTCTCTCTAGTACGTAAATTGTATAACGCGTGCAAATGAAAACACTAAATATATCAATTTAAATGTATCTGACTTCAAAATTTATTGAGTTTATTATTATTTAAAATGCAAGGAAATAATGGTCGTAAAAATATATAAATAATATAAAATACTCTAGGTTCTGAAGACGAATATAATGACATTTTTATATCAACAACTCTATCTGAAATGATTTTCTTTGTCAGTTTTTAACTGCGGTCATGAAGGTACTGATCCATTAGCTTCTTTATTCTCTAGATTGTTTAAGGATAAAGAATAATATTAAAACAAGATAGATACTCTTTGTATTTATTATACTTTTGTTTTGAAAATGTAATAAATTTTAAACTACTTCTACCTCTAGGCATAATAAGGTAAAATGATCGAAACTTCATAAATAAGGGAGGAGTATTCTGCTAATCTTCTTGTAAAGTTGCATATTTTTTTCTTGATCTTCCCTTCCTTTTAAATACATCGAAACAAGCTATCACGCATAACACCACTCTCAATTAAAAGGGACGAGTGTTCTGCTACAGTCTCTGCGCAGTTGCTTATTTTTGGACCAATGTTTTTTCTCACGTATTTGATATCACAAGCACAAGAATATAACAGCATTTGCCGTAGTTAACTACGAACCGGACAGCTAACCATTACCAACTTCCGTGTGGAGTCGGACGAGACGCAGATATGAGAAAGTTACAGATCACTCATCCCTACCTGACCTGAGGAAGTTTCTTACATATGTTTGTAAATTAAGTGAATTTAAAGAGTTAATGGTAGTTATGAAAAGTTTTAACATGTGTACATGAGGGGAATTTATAGTGTTTCTAATAGATTAATTGAAGTGATCTGAATGGTAAATGTAAAACTCAAAATACTCTCTGGTATACAGATCATATATTTTAAGTTCTGGCTTATTTTTAACAGCCTTTCTGGTCATTGACATTAAATTAAATGTAAAAATACTTTTACAATAAGGAAAGAGAAATTTTTTTAGACTAAAACAAAGAGGTGGTCTGCTTGGAACTTTTTTTGGAAAAAACATAGAAAGAATGAAATCTGGGAACATTTTTTGATAATTTTAAATTTTAAGCGCTTAGAAGTTCATGAAACCTTTCATTTTGCTCATGAATATACTATAAGTGTATCGCAAGCCCATCTTGAAAGATTAATGAGAAACTGAAGAACAAATGGAGGTTAAGATGTTTCTCTGAGGATCTAACTGAAATATACATGTAAGGTCTTTTTTATATTCACTCGACCACATATTCCTGCTTTATACGCTATGAAATTTCTGAAATTTTTTAATTTCAAAAAAGTATTGTTGCTTCTTACGGAAAGTATTTTCATTTTTGCTATTATACCATTAACGGGAAATGCCTTAAAATTCAGATGAAAAATATCTCGAGCTAAAAATTTACTATATCTACAAACTAAAGGTAATTATATTCATTATTTAACTCAGTCGGCTTAATACTATCAAAATATTAGTGAAATTCGCTTCATAAATATTTGTAAAAACAATTACATAACTACCATTAATCCTTTAAATTTCATTCATTTACAAATATATATAAAAGATTATGCAGCAGAAATTGGGATGAGTGATTTGCAACTTTCTCTGTTCTGCGTGTTGCCCGATGCATCATGGATATCGGCAATAAATTGATGTCCGATTCGTTTGTGAAGCTGGCAATTGTCTGTAGATTGATAACGCACGCAATACTCGTAATTTCTGAAAGCACAGTCAGACAGCCAACCACATGGTCTTGAGCAATGAGATTGTAGCACTGCACTCATCCCTTTTTATATATTTCTGAATGATTTCTGTAAAATTGCTGACTAAAAAGATCAAGAATTGAAAATATGGTATTATTTCTATAAAGATAGAAATAACAGAAAATGAGTTACTTTTTCAGTATTCAAATCATAATTATATTATAAACTATTCGTTTTACCTTTTAGAAAATATCTCTTTTAGTGTGATATGTTATTTTAAAGTTTTTTACGCTTTATAATGACCTCTACTGCATAATTGTGTCGAAAATCACTATACAATATTATCTCAGACAATCAAATAATAAACATTTATTAATAATATCATTCTTTCCCAGATAGCAAACAACGTCCATTGTACATCCCTCGGACATCCAAAACATCCATATTTGATCCTCCGACGTCTTGGATGTGATTTGGACGTCCCCTGGATGCTCTTTGAGAAAGTCCTCAGGGCAGCCTTATAAAGCTGTTCTAAGTATGTCGTTTTATAGATCTGTTTTGGACGATCTGTTGATAAACATCCTGAAAAGGTTTTTTTACATCCTTTTTTGGTTTTTCTAACAAATGATCTGAATGCGTTTTTTTATTTACTTATAAAATTAAAAAAATCATATCGATTTGTTAATAAATGTAAATAATTTTGTGCTACATTGTATTTAGTAAATAAAATGAGAATATATTCTCATTTTAATTAGTAGAAATCATGTAAATTTTATGAATTTTTGTGCTATTAAAGATCTTGTCGTTTATTTCATCATAATTATAAACAAAGATATGTGTAAAAACAAAAGAGTATGTTTGGCAAAACTATATTTTTTTGAATACGACATGAATTTAAAAGGGATTTTCAAGGGTTATACGACTGCTATGAAGACAGTACATATATTCTAAAGGTAAGTTATGTCAATACGTTAGATCAATACGAATTGATAAGTTTTAAAATAATTAACAGATTACAAAGTATAATAATATTTTTAAAATATGTTCATAATGTTTATTCAAATTTAATATAATGTTGTATTTACTTCCGCTACATTTTGTTTTCCAGGTAAGGAAAAAAAAATCTTGGTAAAATTTTCTCTTGTTACAATTTAATTTATATAATGCAATTTTGACTGAAAATTACAAACGTTCTTCAGTTTATTCTTCACCTTTAAAAATATCATTTAATTAAAATAATTAAAGCGCTTATAAAAACAGTTGATTTTCTCGAAGAGCATTTAGAAAAAAGAATTATTTATGTATGGGATGTAAATGCGGTTTTATCAAACTCAAAAACTCGAACAAGTTAACGCTAAACCAACAAAGTTAGAGTGCACGCACGTTTATAAATTCGTAGTTAGTGCCGAAGTTCTAAATAAAAAGACTTGGTGTTAAATCAAGCGAAAGACATTTGCTCCGTTCATTTAGACGCATGCGCAGAAAAGCTTACATTTCAAACCGGAAGTCTGCTTACGTCAAGAATCGGAAATCTGCTTGGGGAGCCGCACGGAATCGCTGGTAGTGCTTACACATCGAACAACGTGAACGAAATTTTGAATAAGAAGATTTAAATACTAAAATATTAATAATATATAGAAGATTTAAATACTAGAACTTGTTATAACTTTTCACAAGCAAAGAATTCTATTGAAGGTGAGTGTAAAAATGTTTATTGTTTATACTTAAACTTTTAAAAACTTATATATACTATTTATCATAATTGTTAAGCCTTACGTTACTGCTATCAAAAAGTAGATGATTGTAAACATATATTCCAATGTTATAATTCAATGGATATTTTAATTCGCCCATTATTAAGATTATAAATGCTAAAGATTTTATTTTTAAATTGATTTTTCATGTTAAGAAGTTAATATTAAGGTGTAATATAAAGTACTTGTATTGTTCTAATCTTATGTTTTGAAACTAAATATATGATTTCTTAATTTGTGTATAATTATTATACTGTATAATGCATCAAGTCTTTTCAATAAATGAATAGCAATATTCAGGCTGGCTAATTTTATGTATTCTTCTCATTTTACAATTTATGAATTTAGAAATTTTTAGTTTAAAAATTTTACTTTAAAATGTTATGAAAGATAATTAGTTAATCACATAGTAACTCCAAAGTCATTATATTGTTAAATTGTATTGTTTTAATGTGTTGAATGTATTTATAGGGAATTACAGAGCTAAAATTAAAACTGAATGTTAAATAATTCATTCCTAAATTTGAGTGTGTAAGTAGATTATTAATAGAAAAGTCATCTTACAAGTCATTATATTATTTAATCTTCATTTAGAAAGGAATATTTAATAATACAAATTTTATTTAATAATAAATTTTAAAGAAAAATGTATACATTTCTAACATGAAATTTTATTTTCTTAAAATTTTGCATGATGATTTCACTAAATAAATTTTTGATTCATAAAAACAAATTTATATTCTCTTTCAATGAAAAAGATGCATCTCTAGTTTAGATTTTTCAGAAATTTTAAAGCAACTGCAGATTATAAAATTACGGCTGGAAAGGATTGAATTTTGGACTAATTTTATATTTAATCAATTTGAAAGGTTATTTCTTTATCAGACTAATTTTAATATGTTATAAAAAGTATTAAAAATTTAAAACTTGCTATTTCATTGTTGGGATTTGTTATGTCTTTAAGTCCATGTGTTGTTTATTTTTTAACTATCAAATGAGAATCTAATGGTGATAAGAAAATTATTTTGCTTTATTGCTTTACAAGTGTTGAATTTTTTTAACAGTAGCTCTTTTAAACTAATTTATATCTTTAAAATAAAATTTAAGTTGTTGAAATAATCATTAAACCTTAACATATAAAGTTTTGTTTCTGATAATCTTGATCTTTCTAGATTATCTTATAAAATATTAATTTCTTTTTTTAATAATAGATGCAGTCTGTTTTCATATGCCTCAAGTTACAAAAGCAGAGATGGCTAAGAGCATATCGAATTGGCTGCGGCATGCAAAAGAATGGGCGGAGAAACAGAAATAAATAATGATTGTGTAAATAATAATGATTTTAATAATAATAATGATTGTGAATAAAAATTGAGTGTGTATATAGAATTCTGTGAAATTAACAATCTAAAAACTATATTTTGTCCCAAATTATATTTCATTTAATTTCTTAAATTCATTTGATTTATACTTAAAACTATGCAATTTTGAATCACTCTTTAAATGAAAAAAGAATTTTGAATATTTCAAAGAAAACAAAATATAATTATGGTGTTTGAAATGGAATTATGGTATTATAAATCATAATGATGCTGTTAAAATAGTCTCATGGAAACATTTCAGAAATTGGCTATTTTTTTATGCGAGAAAAATAAAAATTAGATAATTATTAATTAGAACTTAATTTAATTGTGCCAATTGAAATTGTGGATTCTCTGTTATTTAAATGATTGTTGTAGATTAAATGAGTTAATTTTCATGTGCATTTGTGTGTGTGAATAAAATGTTTTGGTATATATATATATATATATACCAGTGTTTTATATACATATATATTTATTTATTCTTCTTTTTTAAAATTCAATCATTTAAAAATTCTTCCTGTGTTACAAACAAATGCAAATATTTTAATCTATATTACAATATATATGCTTATATTAAAATTGATATATTTGTATTTATATCTTCTATGAAATTTTAATCGCTTAGCAGTTCCCCCTGTTTCACATAAGCATAAATTCAAATATTTAAATCTATATTAATATATTTGCTAATATTGTAATGCATTTGCTTATATTAAAACCTGTATATTTCTCTTATATTTAAAAAAATGCTACATTGTTTAAAAGTATGATATACTTCTAAATAATGTAGCCTTTTTTTAGATATCTTTCATTTTAAAAATTTAGTATTTAGATATACCCCAAAAGAATTCCTTTGTCAGAAGTATTAATATTTCCTTCGAATGAAATTTTCGGTTAATACCTTGACAATTTTATTGCATTTATTTTTTAGAGCAGTAGTAATTTATATTCATAATAATGTTGCAAAAAAGATTAAAGAAAGAAAAAATAATTATTTTTCATTTCTTTATTTTTTTGCGAAATGGTATCTGTCACTACTTACAGAAAAAAATAACAGTGAAAAAAGCTTTATGAATAATAATGAAGTTATAAACAGAAAAACACATAATTATTAGTAAATAAAGTATGTAAACTTTAATAACATACAAAAAGTTTACTGAATTATTGCAGAAAAAAATAACAGTGAAAAAAGTTTACTGAATAATAATAAAGTTATAAACAAAAATACACAATTATTAGTAAATAAAGTATGTAAACTTTAATAACATACAAAAAGTTTA
>JAPDSC010081115.1:0-23928 GCA_026290005.1 Latrodectus geometricus | reverse complement strand
AAGTATGTAAACTTTAATAACATACAAAAAGTTTACTGAATTATTGCTTAAAAACAATGATAGTGCACATAATTTAATACTAAAATTTAAAAACACGCTTAATATGGCTGTTATATGAATGTCCAAATATGTGCCAAATCACGTCCAATATGTGCCAGATTACGGCCAATATGTGCCAAATCACGTCCAATATGTACCAGATCACGGTCAATATGTGCCAAATCACGTCCAATAAGTGCCAAATCACGTCCGTCTCGGAGGTCTATGGGACGACCTACGTACGTGTTACTTCCGGACATTGGTACGTGCGGAGAATGTCCGTAAGACGTCGCTGCACCCCTACCGGACGTCCTCTTAAGTCCAGGTGGACGTAAGAGGACGTTCTCCGAACATCCTGAGGACCACTGTTTGCTATCTGGGTTAAGATAATGTTTTTAATAATATACATATTAGAAACGGAATACAATTTTATGGGAATTGAAAAGCTCTTAAAACTTAAATTTTATAAAAGTACACTGAAATTTCTCAAAATTAAGAGTGTCGCTAATATATTAGTTGATTGAATTATTTGATATATGGATTTTGTTCATGAAAATTAGATGGACTACTAGAAATTAATTTTCGAAATTAGATTCCTGTCTCGAGTTTGAGAATGAAAAATTTCTCTGTGCACTGCACCAAGAGTGAGTAAAGATTGATACCATCTATTGAAACAAGTGTGAGTAAGAAATACAATTTAAAATATTGATTACAATAATTAACGCAAAACAGTTTACAATTGCGCTTACTCATATGCAACTGTGTATGAAATGACATCAGAATTAAATACAGGATATATGTTATACACTTTCATTCACCAAAATTTTATAATGTAATAGAAGATTGTTTTGTACAGTATTACATTTATTACTACCAATTTCAATGTTTTTTTTTTTTATTTATCAGAGACTCATTTAAGACATTACATTTTAACTAAAGATATCTTTTCTTAAAATTACCCGAATTTCTAAATAAGAATCATCAAGTATCATCATCTAAATTTTCATGGGTGGAATTATCTGGCAAAGATCATTTTATTTCTAGATCAAGCACAAGTTAGAGATCTAGTATAAGTCATGGTTTTTTTATCTTGTATACAGTTTACTTCTACAGTCATGCCAGAGACTTTACTTTCTATAGCCAGTGGAGGCTAAAGCTCATATTTTATTGTAGAGTTATATCCTTTGGTTAACTTTCGGTAAAAATTACAAATGCTGAACCATTAAAAAATTGATTTCAGAAGTGATTTAATAATTGCTATTGAGATTAAGTCATTATGGAACTTTATATTGGCATTCGTATTTTTCTTAACATCCTCTTCCTGAGTGATAAAAATCAGCTTGCAAATATTAATTGAATATTATTTTTACATGTTCCCCACTATATTTATGTAATAAAATTTTTATGGGGATTATCTATCGAACACGTTAGTTTAAAGTCCTTGTACTGTAAAATAAGCATACTTTCTTAAGATAATTGCATGTTTTAATGTAGCTTTTTGATGTAACCAACGTATTCCCAGTTATGAGTAGATCTGTGATTGCTCTTTTATGGAATTTATGTCGTTGAACCTTTTAATAATTCTTAAGTCCTTTAAAAAATGAATTATTTAGTAAGAGTGTTATTCTCTACAGCCACATTACTCATTTGCATATTTTTGATAAGTATTTTTTCTTAAGTTGATAGTAAACAAGAACAACAAGAATTACCTATTTCAGACAGGAGAATCGGACCACAAACTATTGCTGAATTTATAATGAAACAGGCGATATGCAATTGCGTGAAAACTGCAGACCACTCATTCCGCTTGAGCTAAATACACTTTCCACATATATTCGTAATACAAAAAAATTTAAGATAACATTAGAGTTTTGGTAATATTTAAATATGTATAGAGATTATTAACATTTTTTAAAGAAAATTTTCTGTAGCCATTAATACCATATTAGTAATTATATTTCAATGAACAACTTAGTTTTATAATGGTTAAAGTATTGTGGTACATATATTTAGGATAATTTTTTTTGTAAATTACACTTTATATTTTAATATAAAGTTATGCTATCGTATATATATATATATATATATATATATATATATATATATATATATATTACCAATTTCTATAATCCGTAACAACTCTTAGGAGTTGTTTATCTATATTTCATTAAAAAAGTTCAATTTTAAGTAATTATTAATTTTGATTTATGTAATGATTATTATTTATTTAGTTTTCATTTTTAAAAAGATTCTATTTGCCATGAAATACATTCATCAGGTAATGATAATTCGAATGAGGCATGTTATTTAAAAAAATTCTTTTTAAATCTGTTATTTAAGTCAGGATACTGGAAGTGCAAACAATTGTTGATTTATTCGAGGAATCGGCTAACATGCTCATTTTAAAAAGTTGCATACATGACTCATAAGGATTGCAAAATTTAATCACGATAAATTTTTACTTTGTTTCGAACTTTTTAAAAATGGTAAAAAATTTCACTGCTCAATACGCAAATTGTGTAATGATATTTGAAAATGTCTTAAAAGGGATGAGTGTCCTGCTACAGCCTCTGCGCCGTTGCTTATTTTTTGTCCAGTTTTTTTTTTTATCTATTTGGAATAAAGGATAAGGTCACAACAATTGCCGTATTCAATCATGAACCGGACAGCTAACCATTACCAACTTCCGTGTGGAGTCGGACGAGAAGCGGATATGAGAAAGTTACAGATCACTCATCCCTACTTCAGATAAGAAAGTTTCTTACATATGTTTGTAAATTAAGATATATTAAGGAATTAATGGTAGTTATGAAATGTTTTTATATGTGTACATAAGGGGAATTTAGAGTGTTTCTTATAGATTAATTAAAATAATAAGCAGATAGTATATCTTAAGTTATGGCTTATTTTTAACAGCCGTTCTGGTCATTGATATTAAATTAAATGTAAAATTACTTCCACATAAAGGATAGATAATTCTTTTTTAAAATAAAAGAAAAAGGCATTATGTTTTGAATGTTTTTGGAAAAAAAGTAAGAAGAATGAAATCTGGGAACTTTGAATGTATATTTTGAAAATTTTAGATTTTAAGCGCTTGTTGAAGGAATTGATCCAAAATGTTATTAGGAAAAAATGTATATATTTCATATTCTGTTAATGGTTTTTGACATGAGTATTTTGCTGCTGTATTGATTAAGAATAAAATACTTAAAAATAGCATCATCTTTATTCTGGGGATTTTAAGATCTAAGAAAGACAATTTATACAGCAATCATGATTTGAATATTACAGCAATTTTCACCTCAAATTCTTATTTTTGGAAATGGTGAAATAATTTTATTTAGTTTTTGAACTTCTCAGTACATAGTTATATATAAAATAGTCACGGCTATATAATAAGGGACAAGTGGTCTGCAACATTCTTATTGTAAAGTTGCGTTTTTGTTTAGTTGTTTCTGAATTCATTATCGCAAGCCGTTAGGTGATAGGTTTCATTAACAAAAGTAACAACGAACAGTCGCTTATTCACGAGAGGAATCGGAAAATGTACAATAGCAAGAAAGTTACAGATCAGTTTTGGCATAGGAATTTAGTTCAAAGGATATAATTCTTTTTTTGTTTTAAGAAGGAACAAAAAAAATTATTTTCCTTAAAGTGTAAAAAAATATTGCGTAAAAAAATTTTAAAAGTTGGAAAAATTATTGTCTTTTTTGGAAAATTTGAAACGTAGAAGGAAAGAGAAGTTACAGGTATCATTCGCATTTTTACTTTACGCAAGCTGTTACCAATAAATGGCAGATTTAGATAATGGAGTGGTACAAATATGATTAATTATGACTGTATACAAATATGATTCACTATTGCTCAATTAAATCTAGAATGTGGTTTGATGCTAATTTAAATTAATTATAAATATAATCAAAATTTCGGAATGAATCATACTATATTTCGAAATAAATTGAGCTTAAAATCCTGATGAAAGTTTCCTATCATTCAGATAATTAATATTTTATTTAAATTAAATTGTGAAAAATATTTTTCTTACTATTTTATTTGGTTAAAATATTTTTAAATTAATTTTGTTTCGTTGAAATCTCATAAAACACTCTACTCACAGCAACATTTTTAAGCAAATTGTGTACTTAAGTGCGATTAGTATACTAATGATAATTATCTTTGAAGTTTATGCAAAAGTGTTTTTAATGTATTAATAATCATAGAATGAAATTTTAATTGATATTTGAAATTTTAGCTTTTAGTTTGTACCAGAAACTAAATTTTCATAAAAATTTTCTTTCATATATTAAAAAATATTGTCATATAAAAAATAACCCATATCAATGGAACGCATTTTGTGTTTGACGAAAATTGCATGATATTTCACAATGAAAAAAAATTAAATATATCCGCTTAAAAATTTACTAATCAAGATATTGTTAACAATTAATGTTAGAGTTTCCATTTAATTTAATTAGTTCTGAATACTTACATTTTCAACATGGCAATGTAAATATTCAGAACTGTTCTTTATTTGATTTATTAACTATTTAAATTATTTTGACACAAGTTCTTCAAATTCTGTTAATTTTATGAGTAATTTTAATGTAACTGCACAAAAATTTTAAGAGTATGCACTAAAATAATAAGGCACTTATGGAATATGAGATAAGATATTCTAACAAAAAATACAATTTCAATAACTCTTTTTTTTTACAAGAAAGCAGTGAAAATGAATAATTTAATTTATATAAATAGTTTGTAAACAATAATAACCTTTTTAATATTTTTTTGGGTATTAACTGCAGTAAACTGAAAATTAAGATATTAGGACATTTTTAATTTTTAGTTCATTATTAGGTTACTTAATTGTAAATGTCAAAATAATATCTAAAACTTGAAAATGTGGCAAACATAAGTCGTATTTCAAGGTAATTTATTTTATCAATATATTTTTGGTATAAAATGTAATAAATTAAAGATTAAGTTATTAGTATATATTTAAAATTTTCGCAATTTTAGCTCATTATTGGGTTGCTGTATATAAATGTCAAAATAATCTCTAAGTCTTGAAAATGTAATTCATATTATTATAATATACATAATTAATATTTAAATTAATTTATTTTACGAAATGTTGTAACGTAAAATTTTAAAAGGTGCACGTCAAAAATTGAAAGTGTATGAATTATTTATTATCTTAAAGAATTATTTTTAAGGATCGTTTGCTAATATTCAAATTGAATTATTAATGTTATATCAGATTATAATCAAAATGAAATTGTATTCCTTGTAGTTTTCACATATTATTATTTGAATAATTATTCAAATAATGACGATATTAATAAAGCCTACTTATCTCTGAGAAATCACCTGTAAAAATTTAGTTTCTGTAACATAAATCATAGAAAAGATATGTTTAAATATCCAGATGGCCATAGCATTGTGTAAAATGTTACAGAAAATCAATGAATGAATATCTCAGACAGTTAACTAATGAAGAGGCCTCTATCCATAGGTTATAGTTCTAGTTCTCCTCTAAAACTGAAAAGATCTCATTTTGAAACATAGAACAATTAAGGTTCTAAAAGGATATGATTGATGTATATTACTGTTCTAAATTCAATTGTAATTGATTTGAAACATTTTGAAGGTATGTTTTTTATACTTACGTGTAAAAATAATAATTAAATTATATGGCAATAATATTAGGTTGATTAGTTGTGGGAATAGATTTTTAACGTAACAAAATTATTTATAGCTGAGATTGCTCAATATATTTCCTAAATATTGTAGAATGAATTGTAAAATGACATATGATCTCTTAAGTTCAACTCATTCTTCTGCAAAGTAATCAATAAAATTTGAATTCCAATTCTATCTGAAATAACATTTAGATATTTCATTAAGAAATACAAATGCTTAAATGGTATAAGTATTTCTAGAAATGTGTTTTCAAGTGATGCTGCTATAAGAAATATGAAGCGAGCCGTTTTGAAAAATTTAATATAAGGAATCAAAAAGTGCATATTGCCAGTATCTTCAGAGAGTCAGTTTTAACAAAAATTCTTTCAAATAATACAACATTTTCCTTCTGTAATCCAAAAGTTCTTATTAATTGTATCAAAAGTGGAATTTTATACCAATTTCATAATTTTTATAAAATATTATTCACAATCAAAGGAGTGTAGTGTTTATGTTAGTGGCAACCCATAAAATAATAAGAAAAACTCACTGAAAAGGATGAGGATTGAATCCTAACCCTTCTATTCAAAAGTTCATGAAAGTACTCTAAAAGTATCGCGAGCCCATCTTGAAAGCTTAGTGAATAATTCTTTAACAAATGGAGGTTATAAAGTTTTTTAATGATCCAAATAATATTCACTTCCAAGGTCTTTTTTAAATAAACTGTTTCATATTTCTGTTTCATACTCTATGGAATTTCTAAAATATATATATTTCTAAAATATAATAAAATATAAATAAATATCTATAATATGATATAATATAATATAAAATTATGTATCTAAGTATCTCGAGCTAAGGATTTACTAACTACTTACTAAAGGAAGTTTTATTTATTACTTAACCTATTTGGATAATCCAAACTAAAATTAAATTGAAATTCTTAATTTGTTTCACAAGTATTTGTAAATACTATATCATAAATGCCACTAATAATTTAAATTTCATTCATTTACAAATATATATAAAGAGATTATACCATCCAACCAGGCGGAGAGATTTGCAACTTTTTCTCTTCTGGGCGTTGTCCGACACCTTACGGAGGTTGACAATAGTTTGTTGTCCGAGTTTTCAATGAAGATGGCAACTGTCTGAAGAATAATAGATCCTGCTTCTGCCGACATAAGCTACACATTGACGAAGAGAAAAACACGTCGTATTCTGCAAAGAGATCGTAGCAACGCACAATTCCCTTTTTATATATTCGTGAATAATTTCTGTAAAACCGCTTAGTAAAATGCTCAATCTTTGAAAAAATGCTATCATTTTGATTAAGTAAGAAATAAAAGAAAAGGTTTTTTCACTTCTTATATATATTTGTAAATTAAGTTAATTTAAAAATTAAATGGTAGTTAAGAAATGCTTTTTTTGCATGGAATTTAGAGTGTCCCTTATAGATTAGTTGAAATAGTTTGAATGGGTTATGTAGTACATAGTTTGTGTATATTAAAATAGGGGTTATTTTTATTCACTTTTTAAAGTATTTCTGGTCATTAGCATTATATTTAAGATAAAAATAAGTGCGGTAAGAATACTTTTCAAAAATTAAAGCAAAGGAGATTATTTTTGACAGTGTTTTTGAGAGAAATATAGGAAGAATGGATTCAGGAAACTTTCAATATAATTTTTTTTTATTTTAGATTTTAAGCGCTTTGCTGTTCACACAACTTAGCATTGTGTTCCTCATATGCATAAACACAATTAAAGATTCTGAATTCTTATTATTGAGTTAAAGGATATTTTTTTATGGTAAAAATATTTTTTAATAAAGTTGGAAAAGAGTATTTAGTTCCGGTCATGATTAAGAATAAAATACTTTTCAATAACATAATCCTCAATCTAAATTTTTGAAAAATTCAATTAGAGAATATTTTAACGCAGTTAGAATATAAATATTGAAGTAAGATTTATCTGTTTAATTTCAATTTCTTTTTTTTTGTAATAATGAATCACTTTTATAACTCGATTTACTTTTATATTACTTTTAAAACTCGATTACTTTTATAATTTGATTTCCAACATCTCTCTCTCTCACACACACACAATTTCATGATTTGCAATTTCTGTAATTAAGACACTTCAAGTGCCGAAATTAAATATTGTTGGTAACACACTATGCCCTAAATTATTTTTTCCTCTATTCAAATTATTTTTTGACAGCTGAATTATTTACGCTCTAACTTTGGGACTCATTATTAATATGCAGAATAGTTTCTGGAACAATAATATTAAGTGAATTATTCTGATAATACATTTCCTAAGGTAATGGCTCAAATATAAATAAATAATAATCTTTTATGCTAAGCTTATTTACATTGGAGAAACTGACATCCTATTCTAAAAATGAATTTTTATCATTCTGGTTATATCCTGCTAAAAACTGATTTCATGTAAATAGTTTTGTAAGATGACAGTATAATAAATATATTTTGTATAGGAAGAGTGTCTGTATTATATGCTATAGATTTGCCTATAAGCATAAGTATTTTTTGAACAATATAATAATAATTCAAATAAACACTAGAATTGCTTTGTAATATTTTGTAGAGCCCATTGTTCAGGGTTTTCCTTGAAATCTAAACAAGCTCAATGAGTAAAAATGGTTTTGCAGTTTTATTTTCATAAAAATTCCTCGTATAATCAACACGATATAAGGTCGTGAAAATATTAGGTATGCCTTTTGCGCTGGTTAAAATAGATTTCTGCAAGCGACAATGAATATGAAACAATATTTTCTGACAAAATGGGAAATCAATTATATTCTGTACAACATGGATTTATAAAATTTAATCTTAACTTGTTTCTTTCTTTTTCACAACGATTTGACAAGTAAATAAACTTGTATATAAATGACACGTATATAAATATATTATGACACGTATATAAACTAGAAATAATTGTAAAATATACTTGAAATCTATTTAAAAAAGGATAGCATTTTATACAAAATCTCATCACTCATTTGCCTCTTTTTTGTCTATCTTTTTTAATATTTTTTTATTTAGCATTTACGCCCAGCAAAAACTGCTGATTTTAATGACGACTGACTTTAATGAGAGATGGACTACAAACAATTTTCGACTTATGGAAGCAATTAGACAATATGCACTTTTGTGAGAAAAATTGGAAATGACTTATGTTGATTTGAATGTTTAACCAAGATAAATCATGTTTACATAATTCTTTCTTTTTAGAAATGATAATACTTTAAAAAAGCCTGTGAACAGTACAATCGACATATTTCTGTGTAAGACGTTTGAAAAACATTAAAAGGGTTTAGTTACCTGCTAGAATCTCTGCTTAGCGCCAAACCTGTGCAAATCCGCTAATACCATATAGGAACAATTGCCAACTTCATTGTGAATTGGACAACATCCTATTGCCGACTATCAGAGAAGAGTCGGACGTCACGCAGAACTGAGAAAGTTACAGGTCACTCATCCCGCAAGCGCAGAACATGCTTCTTACATATATTTATAAAGTAAGAGTGTTTAAAGAATTAATGATAGTTATGAAATTATTTTAACGTGTTTATATGAAGGGAATTTAGTGTATCCCTCATAGATTTGTTGAAATAACCTGTTAGGGATACGTAATGCAAAAAAATTTTGTAGTACGTAGTTAGTGTACGATGTGTTAAAGATTCCTTTTCCTCTTTTTTAGTGATCATTGGCGTTACTTTTAAGGGGAAAAGTCGTACGGTAAGATTTCAAACCATACTTTTCAAAAATTAAAGCAAAAGATATTATTTTTTACAAGGCGTTTGATATAAATATACAAAGATTGAATTCAGGAAACTTTCAATTTTTTTTTTTTTTAATTTTAGATTGTAAGCGCTTTGCAGCTCAGACAACTGTGCATTGTGTTCATCATTTGCATATTAGCATAAATAATTTGTTTATAATATAATAATTAATATAAATGTTATTACCGTAGTCTAATAATTAATATTAATGTTATTATTAAGTTGAAGACTGAATTTTTTCTGTATGCTAAAACAATTTTTAATGCTTTTTGACATGAGAATTTTGCTGGGGTCATGGTTAAGAATAAAATCCCTATCACACCCACATTAACATTATATTAACTCTGAATTTCTTAAATATTTAATATAAGAATAATTTGTTAGCATAGTTACGATTTGAATACTGAAGTAAGACAAATCGGTTTACTTTAATTTCTTACATGTTGAAATTGTGATTTATTTTTATATTCTTTTGTGGCTTCTTAAATTCATAATTTTATATAAAATATTTATAAAATTTACATACGTTTTATATTGTTACGTTAATAAAATTTATTATGATTTATTTAAAACATAAATTAAACTATATAAAAAGAGATCAGTTTTCGGTGATAATTTTTTTGCTTCAATATATTTTTTTTTCCTTTTGGTGTTTCTGAAATCATTACTACGGCGTACCATTAATCGTCAGGGAATAGGGGCTTCATTGATGAAAAGGAACAAAAACAAATGAATTTTATGAGAAATCGGACCATTTGAAATTGTGAGAATGGTATAAAGCATTTACCTCCTTATGTGTTACATATGCGTCTTGCCAAATATTTGTAAATTTAGGGAATTTAATAAGTGTTTTGTAGTTTTAAAAAGAGAATTATACTTATATAAAATTATTCAGATCATTTTAAAAAAATTTTAATTTGTGATATTGATTAATAATTTTATTGTATTCACACAGAGTGTCCCCGAGTGCTTCGCATAAACTTAGAGAGGAGGGAAAGAACATTGTGAAGAACCATAATTACATAGAAAAACATGGGCGTAAATCGTATATGGTGCTATAAGTTAGCTCGCAAGTTCGGAAAGTGTGGTTTTTTCATTTCAGACCCGAACAGAGTTTAATAAATATACATCATTTTACGATTGCAAAGTTGGTGGATTTGCTGCCTAGCTGATGGAAATGGACGTGTTGCTGTTCGGTTGTATGGGTATGGTAAAAGTATCAAACGAGAACATAACCAAAACAACAAACTTTCGCTCAGGTGCATCAAACCTATCAGAACATGGATCCATCAGAGCTACGAGTGAAGTTACTGGATGGTCACGAATACTCATATTCGAAGAAGGTGTGTTGCATTCTTTGGACCGAAATCCCTGCACCAGTGCACGGATACTTTCAGCAGCTATATTTGCTACAAGACATCGAACAACTGTCCATCGTGTAATGCAGAGTTAAGGCATAAATTATTTCGTGTACTGAAAATGCATTTAATATAGTTATTACCCACGACGTGACATGTTTGCACAGAGGTTTATTAACCAAAACGGGTCAAACTTGCACTTCGCCAGTTCCGTGTTGTTCTGTCATGAAACAACCTTTTCATATGAAGATGTGTTCAATACGCTCAACGCTCACATGTAGTCTTTAAATAAGCCTCATAACACCTGACCACTAACCATGCCACAATGTGTGGGCAGATATCGTGGGTGACAGATTACTAGGACCATACATCTAACAGCCTCGACTCCGACAAGTATCTCGTCTTTTTGCAGAAGGTGCTTCCAGAACTGCTTACCGATGTTCCAGCACCTATTTAGCCCCGTGTGTGGTTTTTACAGGGACGGGATGTCATATCATTATGGAAGATCAGCACGTGAGCAATAAGTCCAGACATTTCCAAGCAGGTGGATTGAGTTTGGTGGTCCCGTCGCTTGGCTTCCCAGATGCCCATATTTATAGCCTATAAATTTTTTTCTCAGGGTTTCTATGAAGAACCTCGTGTACCTGTCATTTCTGAAATGGACCTGATTGCATGGATATTGATCGCTGCGGCTACGATCCGTGAAATGTCGGTGTTTTCTAACATGTCCGTCAGTCATGTCACGATGGTGTCGTGCGTGCATACGTACCAATAGCTTCAATTTTAAACCTCCTCTGATTATCATACTTTTTATTTATTATTGGTGTTTTGTTAAATAAAGTGTTTTACACTACATTCTGTGTTGCAGCATTACTGTCTTCGTGTCTTTTTGTCTCGTTAGGGTCACCTATGCTTTCCTATGTAATTACGGGTCATTTATTAATTATGGCATGCTTTCCTAAGTAACATATATATATATATATATATATATATATATATATATATGTGTGTGTGTGTGTGTGTGTGTGTGTGTATTCTCTTTTACCGGAAGTATTACATCTGCTAATTACATTTTCCTGGGAAAGTCTCGAAAGAAAAGAATACCCAAATAAAGATTTACGAACTAAATTCTATAATTGTATTCATTAGTAAATAATGAATACAATAATAGATAACTTCAACATATATGTATCCATTAGTTGAAATATTCCGAATATCCTTATTGACTTCACCAATTCCCGGAAAAAAAACACCATTTCATACCTACCATTAATTTTTTAAAATTCTTTAATTTACATTTATATATAAGAAGAATATGCATAAAAAGCGGAGATGAGTGATCTGTAGCTTTCTCTCTTCTGCATGTTGTCCGATATCTCACGATAACCGGCAACAAGTTGCTGTCCGATTGAATGATGCCGGCAATTGACTGAAGATAAGCGGGAGCAGATCTCCATGAAAAGCAGACGATCTGCAATGAGATTGTAGCAGAACTTTCATCCCCATTTAAGTGTTCTTCGTTATTTTAATATAAAAACTACGTAATAAAAATCCCAAATAATTATTTTACAGTTGCGATAATCTGTGAAATTAAAATAAAACGATTTATTATGATTCAATTATCAAAAAATAATGCTTCAAAGTATTCTTGGTTACGATCGCAATATAAACACTAAAATGAAATAATTCAGTTGATTTAAATACTATTATATAATATCAGTATTGTGTTTGAATTTTTTCGATTAGAAAAATGAAGACTGATAAATAAAAGTATAAATCGCTCTTCTCATAACTAACGCTAACTTTTTAAATTCCTTTAATTTGCAAATATATCGAAGAAGTGTACATATTTTACTTGGAAATGACTGTTCTGTAAATTAAATTCTGCGTGCTGACTGATTCATAACGCCAGTCTGTATGGGTTTCTAATTCGATTCTTCATTGAAACCGGCAACTGTAGTTATCGAACAATGGTGTCTCACGATGATGAAAGATAATTAGGCAAAAAATACGTAACTGAGCAATGAGGTTGTCGCGGGACACAGTTCCCTCTTTGAAGGGCTTTCAAATCTCTTGCTCAATTAGGAAAAGTTAGTAGCTAAAATATTATAAATATGTTACCGTTTTAAAATATTAATGACAGCTTTATAAAAAAAATGAATTTTACAAAGCAGTTTTATGTCAAACAATGATAATTATGAAGAATTATGTGTTCTGCTTCAATCTTACTGTTCATTTCTTCTTTACTTCTTACTATATTTATTTCAAAAATACTTTTGGAGGACATGTACTCAGAATTCCTCTGTCTGTAATAAAGATGTTTAGAAATATTCGACATAAGTATTTTGCTTCAATCGTGAAGAAGCATTTAATTCTTATTCATTATACATTCTCCACATTGATATATTTAAAATGTATCTAAGAATAGTTCATAATACATTATATTATGCATAATTCATTCTCTACATTGATATTTTTAAAATGCAACTAAAAGAATAGTTTATAATATAACTATGGTTTGATCATACATTGAATCAAGATAAATCATTTTATTCCAATTTCTCAGATTATCGCAACGGTAAAACCATTTAAATATTTGGGTTTTTTCAACTCAGTTTTATGTAATGAATCAATATTTATATAAAGGGATGATTGTTACGCTACTATCTCATGGCTGAGCAGTTAATTTACGTGTTTCAGAAACAGTCTTCATTTTCGTGCTCTTAATCTTCAGTTAACAGTCGACTTCATTGAATCGGACAATAATTTGTTTTCGGTTATCTCGAGGTGTCGGACAACACGCAGAAAATAGAAAGTTGCAGAACACTCATACCCGTTATTTTTGCGCATACTTTTTATGTATATATGTAAATTAAGTGAATTTAAGGAGTTAATGGTAGAGTAATAAAATGGTATTTTCCTGTACAGATGAAGATAATTAAGAGTCTTTTTATACATAATTTGAAACCATATGAGTGGGTTTCGTAATGAAGGCAAATTATCTTTGGAATTTAGTTCGTAAATCATTATCTGGCAATTCAAGATATAAAACCTTTCCGTTTAACGGTACATTTGTAAAAGTAAAAAAGCTTTCGCTAAGAGAATGTTATATTGATGACAAATTAAAACAAATGTCTTTTTTTTAAAAAAAAAAGATATGTACATTGAATTCAACTGTCAGAAGTTTACAAGTATATTTTAAAATAATTTTTTTACACACTTTTCAGTTCAAATAACTTTTTTCCTTTCCATGTCTATATTAGCACATATATTTTGTTCGGAAATGATATTATTGAACAAATGTTTACCTCCTTTGTCTGTAATAACAATAGATAGTGATATTCGACATGAGCATTTTGTTTCAACCTTGAAGAAGCACTAAATTTTAAATAACATTCCCCACATTATATAATATTTTTAAAATATAAACAAGAATACTTAGTTGCATAATTATTGTTTAGTCACTGAATCATTATTAATCGTTTTATTTTCTCAGATTATTGCAATAGTAAAGTAGTTAAAATATTTGTCCCTTTTTGCAGCGCACTTTTATGATAAACAATGAAAAATACTTAAAAAGAGACGCGTGTTCTCCTGCAATCTCATCACTAATCGATTATTCGATGTATTTTATTAACTATACTCACGCCTTGCTATAAATTACCGGCTTCATTGAATCGTATAGCAACTTTTTGCCGACTATGACATGTCGGAAAACTCGCAGAAGAGAGAAAGCTACAGATCACTCATGCCATTTGTTGCCCATATTCTTTATACATATATGTGTGTAAATTAAGATAGTTTAGAAATAATGGTAGTCTTGAAATAATGTTTTTTTCATGAATCGATGAAGAGAATTAGGAGTTTCTCATACAATAGTTGAGATAATCCGAATGAGTTTAATAATGAAGATAATTATCGAATTTAATTATTTAATTCGTAGTACTTTATTTTGATATTCTTTTAGCAAAAGTAATGCTTTCGGTAAAAGAGAGTATATATATATATATATATATATATATTCTCTTTACGCACGAAGAATTAAATCCGGAGAAATAGGAATGTATTTTCATTTAAATTAGTTTTTTTGTACGCTTTTCACTTCAGATATTTTGTTTTTCTCACGTGCATATTAACACGAATAAGTTGCTCTAAAATCATATTATTACTTTATATTTCACGTTTTTAGGCTATGAATAAAATTGTCTACAACAATTAGGTATATATATATATATATATATATATATATATATATATATATATATTATTGTTTATTGTTTTATTATAACGCATCATTATTATGTCACTTTGATGAGAAAATCAAACTCTGTGTAGAATAACTTAAGCTGATTAAATATATGATAAAACTACTTATGTGTGCAATTAATTTAAATCTTTTTTGAATTAATTGCATTATGAAATTGATTTTATTTATTTTTACAAATAAGGAAGTTTTTCTTAAAAACATTTCTAAATCATAATTATAAGCATATTGATAGAAAATAGTGTAAAACTAATTTTCATGCTTGGTTTTAAATTCAAAATTTATGTTCAATTCTCACAAAGTTTTAAAGCATTTTGGATAGAATTGTTTTGCTTGTATAGATTACTTTTAAACTTTGCTTTTTGTTGCTTTTAATCTCTGAAAAAAATTTACGAGCAAATTTAAGTAAAGTGCAATGGCCCTAAATGAAATTTATTAAATGGCTATTGTTTAATCTTGCTGTCAATCTTTTATAGATATCGTGCTTTTAATTATTAGTAAACTTGATTTGATTTATAAATAGATATTGAAGTTTTGAAATTCAGTCACAAATAGATATATGAACACTTGACTTTTAATGACTATGAATTGGGTACATATTTATTTAAATGTAAATCTTATCTTTGAATTCAAATCTGTCATTTGAATTCAAAATATAATTATCAAAACGAAACCATATCTTAGATTTCTGTAGTGAAAGGTTTATGTAAAACAAAATAAATTAAAAAAAATGTTTACATAACTGTTTAAAAATTGATTTTGATAAAATTGGTTTACGGAATGAATGCTTCATATTTCCTGTAAAAATACTTAAATTCTTAGTAGGTATTTAAATATTTTTCATTATAACATACTGCTTACCACTTCTGTATCATATTCTTTTTATATTTGTATGCCAAGTGTGACAGATAGAGTGTTTACATCATGATATTACAATTTAAGCGTGTACTTTGTACAATAGTACACTTCAACTATTTTTTGTAAATACTCATAATTGCTATTTTGTATAATATATTTAAAACATGACGAGACTGATGGCTTAGTTCTGAACAGGATGTATGGTATATTCAAGTACTAAAAAAGGTTGACTTATTCTTTCTGTCATTCAGTAGGTGATTGAAGTTGAGTAACAATCATGCTTGGGAATTAAACACTGGAGGCTTCAATCTGTTCTGGCCACCTAATGGGAAAATATGTTTCACATCACAGTTCACTCAGATTTGGAAATAGATATGGGCACTTTCAGCCTTAGCCTGATGGACTGTTATGCCACAAAATTCAATTTAGTTTATATAAAATTTGAATCTGAATGATGAAAAATTTAACCACAAAATAATAAACATGCCATGTACTAAGAAGTTAAGTACTCATAAATTTTTTTTGTTTGAAGAGAGCAATTTACTTTTGTAATTTTATTATCTAGATCATATCAATATTTAAAATGAAATTATCTGAAATGAGATGAAGTTAAAGACCTGTTGTAACAGTAGTATCATTAAAACTCATGGTTTACCTTAGGTAGGTATTTAACAGATGGAACCGTTAGTTAGAAGTGAGTTTCATAATCAATTTGTAGCAGTTAAATGGTTTGAGCTTTAGTTGTTTTGTAATTTTGCTCTCTAAATTTCTTTCTCTTGTGTTCTAGAGCCTATTTAGCTTACAAACTTATTCATACAATTTGACAGCATGATTTTGTTTATAAAACTTCCATCAAAAAAGGTCCAATGAATATCTGTTGACATATTATACTTGATTTAAACAGCCGAATAAAAAGCTCACTTTCTTCAAGTAATTTCATTACAAAAAAGGCAGCGTGTCCGTTTTGGATCTTGCGCTACAAAAATCCAACCAACCTTTGCACACAAGCAGATTTATTGCATAAATAACGTATTAAAATTTAAAGTCAATCTATAATTATCTAGATATAACTTGTATTATAAACATGCAAGCTGCAAAAAAAAAAAGAAAAAAAAAAAGGAGAGAATGATCCACTGCAGTCTCACTGCACAATTGCACTACCTTGGCCTATCTTTTGTGCTCCCGGTGGTTTAGCTTAGTCCCAATTACCATCTTCAACATCGAATCGGATACTACACAATTGCGATATCAGTAACAAATCGGGGAACACGCTAGCGTAAGAAAGTTGCCATGAAAAGAATAAGTTGTAGAAATGTGGTTGAGCGATCTGTAATTTCTCTCTTCAGCGTGTTGTCCGATACATCATGGTGACGGGCAAACTGATTGCTTTTTTTTATATATTATGAATATATGTAATATAATTTTACAGTTTAAATTACTTATTAAAAATATCAATGTGCAGAGAATGTTGTTCAAAAGAAATTAATGCTTCATCATGATTGAAGACAAGTACTTATGTCGGATATCACTAAAAAATGTTATAACAGGCAAAGGAGATAAACTTTAGTCCAATAACATCATTTCGGGGCAACATGTTTTTGTTATTATGCAAATGAGAATCAAAAAACAGCGTAGTAGAAACCTCAAATTAATATTATTTTACCATTTTAATAACCAAATTAAATGGCATGAAACGATAAATCTTTTTTTTTTTTGATTCAGTAAACAAATCACAATCATGTTATAAACAAATCATAGTTACATTTTAAAAATATCTTTGTGGGAAATGTTATTCATAAGAGTTTAATGCTTCTTCATGATTGAAGCAAAATACTTATATTGAATATTATTGTCAATGTTTTAGAACATAAAGGAAGACAATTTTACACCAACAATATCATTTTATAACAACGTTTTTGTGCTAATACATACAAAAGTGCAAAAGAAAAATTTTTTTGAACTGAAAATTGCGTAACAACTTAAATTTAAATAAAAATACATTGAAATTTCACTGATTTGAATTCTTCCTACATATGGTATAAATGCATTTTGAAAATCACTTCTGTCTAAATTCTATAAAAACATAGCTTTCTCTTACAGAAAGATTTTATTCTTTACTATACTCATTTGGATAGTTTCAAATAATATGTAAAGGAAATTCCTAATTACCCTTATCGGTATATGTAAAAACCATTTTAAAACTACCATTAAATCTTTAAATTCCCTTAACATAGAAATATATATAAAAATTGTGCACTCTCCAAAAGGGGATGATTGATCTGTAACTTTCTCTCTTCTGCGTGTTGTCCGTAACCTAACGGTAACCGGCGATGGTTCGTTGTCCGACTCAATAAAGCCGGCAAATGACCGAAGATTAAGCAATGGCAACAGTTTCTCGCATAGCGGATGAGAAAAGTTGAACTGAGCAATGAGATTGTAACAGAACAATCAACCCCTTTTTAATATTTTCTTTGTTTAATGTAAAACTGCGTAGTAAAAATCCCAAATAATAATAAAAAAACTGTTTCAATATTGCAAGTATTCTGAGAAATTGAAATAAAAGGATTTATGATTCAGATTTATAAAACTACAGCTATGATATGAAATAATCCATACTTGCATTTAAAATAACAATGTGAGGAATTTTATATATAAGTTTTTAATTCTTCGTGATAGCAAGCAAAAAAAAAAAAATACTTACGTCTCGAACATCATTAAACAGTATAATAACACAGACAAAGGAATAAAATTTAATCCATAGATGCTTAAAAATATAAATGTTTTATATATATTTGTATACTAATTGTATATAAAGAGTTAATGGTAGTCTGGAATAATTCTTTTCAATATATATTTTATTCAGCCTTTTTCAAACTGAAAGTTTTCAAAGATTATAGGTAAATATAATTTATATTTTAATCATAGATTTCATTTTAAAATTTGTAAATCCATTTTGAAGTAAATATAAATAGTAAACACATAAAGATGATATGGTGGTCGGAAAAAGCCAATGAAACAAATATGAGGCACAAATGTTATGTAATTAACAAATTGTTAGTCATATTTTTTATATTAATAAAGAGTGTAGGCTATCCCATAGCGATGGTACAAAGTAAAAAAATTAAAGGAACAGGTATTTAAAAATAATTGATAAAATTATACTTGTGTCTTATTATTTTATTAATTTTATTTAATTTTATTTAATAAAATTATTTTATGTCTTTTTCCAGTTTATGCAGTGAAATATTAAATAGCAGATTAGTATTTACTGAACAGTGCATTATTTCTAAACTAGGAACTAAGATATGATATTTATATGAAATTTATATCTAAATTATTAAAAGAATAGCAGAGATTAAATAATACTCTTTTTGTGAGTAGAGTAGTTAAAATAAGATCTGAATTCATTTGCCTAAAGTGTTCAATACAGTATGATACTGAAGGTTAATTTTATCATCATAATGAAAAAAATCTAAGAATTCTAGTTTTCTTAGGTTAAGTGTTGTGAATAAAAGTCAAAATTAAAATTGTCTAAGAAAAGTCTGTTTCTTGATATTACAGAGGAAAAATAGCATTAATATATAAAACTGAAATAAAACAATCTAATTGTATTTTGCTTGTCAATCCATAGTCGCAACAATCCATTTCGCACATAATGGAAACTAGGCATACATTTGTGGTCATGATGGCACACTGTTAGAGGCTTCACTATATAAGATGATATCACTTGTGCAACTTGAATTTCTGATAACTGTTATAAATTCCAGTTGCCTGGCGTTATCAAAGAATAGTTTCCAGTGGCAAAGTTTGCTTAAAATTATATGGTAAATTCAGGAAGAAATAACATCTAAATACACTGTATAGAGATTTGTCTATGAGAATAGGTAATCCTCTTGTACTATTCTTTATTTTTGTTGGTGAGAAATGAGAACTTATTTTTATATTGATTTGTTAAGAATAATTGTTAAGAATAAGTGATTTGTTAGTAATAACTTGATTTTGTGACGCTGCATAGAGTTGTCAATTGTTTTAAGGTTTCCATGAAATTTTTATTTTGCCCATTTCAAGAGACATACAACGATCGTAAAATGCATTCTTTTGCTACAGAAGAAGAAACCCGAAAAATAAGCGAACTTATCTGATAATTAAGCATTCAAAAAGTAGAAAAGTCACATATACTTTTCATCTGTCAACTAAGATAAATATTGAATCTCGAACCTTATTTAAGAAGATTGCGAATCTTGCATAAAAACTCTGAGTGACCATCATTACAACTCAAATAATCCTTTTGATGAATAGATTAATAAGTTAATGCAATGCAATTTTAAATATCTGCCGGGTATTTACCTACCAAGAGAACTTTTCATTGTCAGTGGGCCATAGTCCTATATCGTAAGAAATGGAAATTCTGAAAATTTCTGATACCTACTCGAAGGGATTTGCATGCAATAAAAGAAGCACAGTATTACTTATATGTTATTCAACAACGACTTGAATAAACATTTTAATTCAAAGAACACAGCCATGATATTTATCCAGATTTAAGGCTTACTGAATAATTCTGACACTGTATAGTGAACAACCTGTCTACCTAAGGTTGTCGCACATCATTTTAATATTTATTGAGTTCTTTCCAAACAGTATCTTCATAAATAGAGGAGTGTATGAAAGAAGAGTCAGAAACGCGATATTCCCCCCCCCCACCCGTTACTCAACAGTAACTCGTATTGCATTCGAGAAATTTTGTTCAGAATGAAGTTGTCGTACCAATAAGGTTCACTTTTTGATAAAAAGAGAATGATTTGTGAATAAACCCATATTATGCCCGAATTCCGAAATAGCAATGAACCCAAAATGTAAAATGCAGAAGATGTTAAATTATATTTGTTGTGAAATTATATAAATTATTGCAGATGACTGCAAAATTATATAAATTATATTTGTTCTACACATTGGATGAAATAAGTATATACTCCAATTTAATCTACATGTAGGAATACTATATGTAATTATACAAAATTGTTTGTTTGGCATTAGATTTAATTTTGCTATCAAAAATTTTTATATTTATACCTTAAGACATGTTGTCATTATATGATGCAGATTCCTGTTATATTATTAAATACATTTCGTTTGCATGTTGAGAAATGGTAAGTGCATTATTTTATCTTGAGTCAAGGGATAAATAAATAGTTAAGAATGAGTCATTCCGTGATGCAGATTTTTGTAATTGAGTATTATTTAAGTATAAATATTCTGTTTTCTACTTTTTTTTATTTATTATCAAAAACAAAATTCTTTATGTAGAACAACAGTCATTTCATGTATTAATAAATACTTTGGTTTGCATGCATGCTGATAATAAATATGTAATTTTATCTTGTGTCAAAAAATAAAATTATTATGAGAAATAACATCCTATTTTCTACTGGGTGATCTTTTTTTAAAGTTACAGTGTTTGGAGCACCCTTTAGTGTGATATTATAACTGAAATGGCACCAAGCTTGGTATTTCGACTAAGCAAAACATAGGAAAAAGGATTCAGTGAAAAAAAAAACATTTAGTTCCAAAAACTGCCACTAGGGCATTTTGTAGCGCTGCTGTAGTTTACAATAACGAGAATTAGCGTAAAACACAGAATCAAAGAAAAATGCAAATGTTGTGCGAGGACAGCGCCAGTAATAGGGGCTATAAACGTAAGTAGTAGACAGCTCCGACAAATGTTTTTAGCTGAGGTAAAAAAGCTCCAGTGGCCATTCCTCTCACGTTACGGGAAACGTGCGTTACTGGTGAAGCTGTATTATGTGAATCAATAAAATGCATCCGCAGCACTTAGAGAATTTTGACCCAGAAAAAAATTATGTATTTTTATTGTTATTTCTGAAAGCACTGCTCACGTTGAATGTGGTCTAATCCTTCACCGGGAATTTAATGTAGTAAATAAGCATTAATAATTTAGCTGTACGTTGCATGTTTTATTATTTTTCTTTTCTCAAGTTTTATCATTGTAAAGCGCCACAAAATGCCCTAATGTTCTTAAGAGTATCAGTTTCATTCACAAACAGCATCTGATTTGAGAGATGCCATTAGAACTTCGATTCAAGAGATTCCTGTTGTGCCATGGTACGTGCTGCATTGTCATCCAAAATCTGCGGCATAAAAAGCCTCCCAGTGTGTGTAGGAGATCATGTGGAAAATTTTTGAATCACAATAAAATACTTTTTTATGCTGTTTCTCAGTCCACATTCAGTGTTCTCATTTTTAATTTTTCTCCCACCAGTGATTTTTAAGCTACATTTGCTGTTCGAAAGCTAGTTAAGGTTTTTTACAATGGAGATTATATTCCAATACAAAGAACTTGGATTTGTCATTTAAATTTTTTTACTGTAATCTTAACTTTAGAGTGATATATTATTTTTCATGTCAATCTGAAGCACTTACCTCAAAATACTTTATGACAAAATTTCATTCAGTGTCTGTGAACGGTATGATATTTAGGGGCCAAAATGTCAGCATAGATTTTTTTATATTCACCCTGTATTGTTGCAAATGAAGATATCTGAATATCTTCATTTTTAAATAAATGAAAAGATTTGTTTAGTTTTGATAAAAAAATTTATATTTTAAAAATTGAATCATACATTTTAAGCAGAAGAAAAACTTTTTGCCAATAAAATTAATTACGCGAAGAAGTGCATATGCAACATTTTTTACAAATGTCATGAATCATTTGTGAAAAATCCTTGCAATTCTACTCGTATTAAAAATAACATATGCTAATAACACAAGTTCATTTTTTGTTTCAAAATTTTAACAGTTAGCAAAAAATAGTAATTCTTAATATCAAAGTTGTTTGACGTAGTACTAGAAATATTGTTATCTTTATCGCGCGATCGGCTATTTATTGGTAAAAGCAAAGTTAAGCTTCTATGAGGATTACATTTCTTTGTCAGACGCTGATTATATTACTTGACCAAATTACACAATGACACGCTAATTATATTTTCAAAACATTAAAAAAAGTCGGTAAAATTTCTTGGGGGTTATATCTTCTTCTAGAGAAAAATGATAGAGTGATAACTTGATGGTGCTCACGGATAACTTTCCTGCATTTTGACAGAAAAATAAAAACCATTTGTTTTTTATCACAAAAAAACATTAAACAAATGATGCTAGAAATCACCAATATAAAGATAGTTTTACATACTTATTTTTATCTAGTTTACATAACAAGTAATCAAATGCTTACTGCGGTGCTTAATAAGATATTTTATAGCGTTTTGAATGCATCTTGCAGGTATGTCGCAAATGGCTTTGTATCATGCATGCACAATTCTTTATTCAGCCATATCTAATACTTCATTGCCCATAGAAAAGGGAAGTGAGTTTCATCGGAATTGAAGTGTCGTTGGTTGGTTGGGTTTTGTGGCGCAAGGTCCAAAAAGGACAAGCTGCGCCAGGAGATGAAGTGTCTTTGTAATGGTAGATCTCTTTGTTAATCTTCGGAAGTGATTATGAGGTGAAATTAATAGTTAAATATCAACTTCAGAATTGATTTAAAACTGAGTGTGGTTTTGATTTAATCGTCATGGAACTTAATACTTGCAATCATCTGCATCGAAAATTATTTGGTAAATGATTTTATTATACATCATATCTCTATCATTTCAATCAACTTTTGAGGAATGATATAATTCTGTCATATATTATTTCACCAGTTTTTACAGCTTTAAATATAATGCTCATTCATCATAGTGATTCTCCAGTGCAAAACTTCTAATCCTTGTTGTAAATCTAATCCAACGAAGAGCTATCTAAGTATATATAGTATGAAAGTGATGAAATTGAGAAAGTTCTGACAATGATTTTAATATTAATATGCAACAAATGAACTATAAACAGAATTTTCAACCCAAGAATCC
>JAPDSC010081112.1:181236-203899 GCA_026290005.1 Latrodectus geometricus | reverse complement strand
AAAAAAATTATTTGATATTTCGAAAAATTTAAATTATAGGCTTTTTTTTAGTAACATCTAATTATAATTTAGAAATTCTTATATCAACGTTCTAAGTATTCTCAGAAATTTTAATAAAATATGTTTAGAAAATCCTAAACATTCCTATGTATTAACTTTACTAACTCAGTTTAAACTGCTCTTTTATAATTTAAAAAAAAAAAGATACAAAAATGTAAATCCAGACAGTTTCAGATAAATTGGATTTAAGAAGTAAAATATATTAAAGTGTCATTTAAATATTATTATTTAAAATGCAATTTGCCTGAGGTATTTCATCCTTTTAAAAAGATTTATCTAATTTTTACAACAAGAATTCCTATGTATATCTGTACTTGAATAAAAATAAATTTTTAACAACTTGTGTTTTTTATTAGTCTCGCTATATTATTTTAATTTTCGTAGACTACTGCAACACGGAAATTCAACAGCCTACCGGATGTAAAATTCATCGATTGAATCATAATATTTATTGAGAATAAAATAATTAAAAAGTTACTTATCTTGACATTCAAGGAAAAAATATCTTTAGATTTTTTTTATTTTTTATTTCATGTTGAAAGGTTTCCTGAAAAATTGAATTTTTTTTTATCGTGTTTAAATATACGATTTGAATTTAACAAAAATCCTTAACATAAATTATTTGATGGAGTTAATAAATGTTAATAATCAAAATCTAAAGCACGCAAAATATAGTAAAATTTCTTCTGAAAATATATTTTGACGTACTTACATATGTATATCTTGATTTTTGTAAATTCATCAACACTATCTATTTATCATTTATGCATTTTAATATTTTGATTATTAAAGTGTTAAAAGATATGGAACCTAATAATATGGAATAATATGAAACCTAATTATAATTTATAAATTAATCCTTATAGTTCTATAGTTATAATTATAAAGCTATAAGGATTCTGTAAGTATACTTATAATAACTCTATAATTATAATAATTCTATAACTACTATAATTTATAAATTTCATATAATATGTTATTAGTATATGCAATTTATAAATTATAAAACATATTTCACATTACGATTATCTACAGGAAAATCAATGTATGTAATAAGAGCTATTTTAAATACATTTTCCTTATTGTTGTTACACATAATGTTTTATACATGTAATGTCATAAATATTCTATAAACTCTTCGGAAATAAATTATTAAAACAGACAATGGGATTTCTAGCAACTAAATATTTTGATTAAATTAATCATGCAAAATTGTTTCATATTAATTATTTTTACATAATTGTTTCATAATCGTAAGAGGATATCTGAAGATAAGATATAATATTTTAATTTTTTTTTTTTTTTTTTGCTTAGAATTAAAATATTTAGTAAGGAGGTGAGAATTTGAGAATTAACATTACTTAATGACCATTTCACTGATTCAAAAACTTTAAACAAATGTATTTTTTTTAAATCATAATTATTTAAAAGAAAATACTACTGATTATTAAAAATTTTCTTTTCTTATATAACTATTGTTTTATTAAAAAAAAGTTATTATTTAAAAAATATTTTTTATCTCTATGAAAATGCCCTGTCTAAAAATAAGTGCTTGGAAACTCTTGCACACAAGTCTTGATTTTTGCGGTCTTGATATACGTTACACCGTCTGTTCTTAAATATCGTGTGAAAAACTGCTTTAGTCAATGGAAAATGCCATGAAATATTTGACTTCCATTAAGGCGTTATTGTCAGATATCAGAGAAAAGGTCAATCCTTAAGGGATATATTTAGTGAGTTAACCAGTCCAAAATCGACAGTGGTTTTTGTGATTAAGAAATAGAAAATGAGTGGTGATTGTTGGAAAAAATTTTGACTCGGCATACAAACGAAACAATGAGATAAAGACAGACGAATGCTGTATAAAAAATTCAGAAAAACTATTCTAAACTGATGGACCACTCACTCCAGGAAATACAAGAAGCACCCGGAACTGTTGTTTAGATAAATGTTATTAAAAGAAGCAAATTTGCTTCGTTTACATTGCTGTGCTGCCATTTTTCAGCCTTTGATTACAAAATTCAACTTCAGAGCTCCGTTGAGGTGTTTGTTTTGCAAACAGTATGTTTTCCTGTATCCAGCTCTGATTTAGGACTTACCTGAAGTTTGAAGTAGTTCAAGGCACTGCAAAATTGGACATTGATAAGAGAAAACAGGTTCTCTGAAGTGACGAGGCCAGATTCTAGTTCTACCTGTCGGATATCAGAATCTGGATTTGGCACATTTCTGGAGAAAGAATTTTGACGGAATACATTGTGCCTACAATAAAATTTGTGAAGGTAAAAATATTTTTCAAAGAATAGGCTCGGACCCTTGATCCTAATTCATGGTAGGCTCAACGCCTAATCCTGTTCCATCAACAAAGAACTTTCTACTCTGTGGTATTTTTATGGGTTACATTATTGTTACTTCGAAGATGTCATCGTCACTTGTCATATTGTGAGATCCACCATGGATAAGCAAACTGAAAATGTGGTGAACCAATTTGAATGTCTTACTCTGAGTCTGGACTTGAATCCTATACAACACTACTGGGATGTGCAGGATCACTAAATTAAGGTATGCAGCAGCTATCAAAAATCTGCGAAAGAACTTACAAGTCTTTTCCAACTTGAGTGGAAAGAAATAAATCACTGTGTCCATCATCCTACACTAGTGGAAATCATACAACTTAGGGTTAAGTCTGTAACTGCTTCACATGAAGGGAATATTAAATTATGGAGAAATTATGATTACCTCTTTCATCACAGGTATCCAAATATGTTTTGGTAAACACAGTTTTTCTTAAATTACATAAATTAACTCACTGTATCAATTGTATTGCATTGTTTCTTCTTGATTCCTAAATGTGTATTTAAAACTTTGATTTCAATTTAAATCACAATTATAACTAAAGGAAATAATGCATTTTTCAAAGTATTTATATATTTTTATATCAAGTGGGATTTGCAGTTATTATTTAAAAGTAATTATTTTCTTTTTTTTTTCTCAGAGATTAACTATGATATTTTACCACTTATAAAATTTTATGTCTATTTTTATATACTTATACATTTTCATGTCTCATTTTTTCTAAGTTTTCTATTTGAAAGTCAAGACTCATTTATTTATTTAAATTGTGGTCGTTCAATTTCGCTGTTTAATTTTTATCCAAATAAATTTTATTATTTTTATACAACGTTTGTAAATAATATTTAAAATATAAAACATGAATTTATATTCTTTCCCTCAAAATAACTGCAAAATGCTTTGGAAAAGGTATTTTAAGCGTTTTGATAAATTTTCCCTTACAAGTATTAAATATTATTCATGTGTAAATTCTAATAAAAAAATTTCTAATATGTTGAGAGGAAAAGTGATTTATATAGCTGATAAAAAAAACTCATGAATTGTCTTACATCTATACTAACATTATTTCTATAAAATGCTATTTACATTTTTAATTATTATTTTATAAAGTACTGATGTTTTCGATAATTTAAATAGATTTGAAATTAACTGCAATCAGATACTTAAATCAACTACATATTTAAATTTACTTATAATTTAACTTTTACATTGGAATTCATCGTTGAAATCATCAATTTCTAATGTTTATCAAAATATCTGAAAATGAATAGTATCATATAATTTGTGTATAATAGAAAAAATCCTACTTCTTAATACAAATGTTATTTTGAATAGAAATGTGGGATATGAATTATTGAACTTTAAATATTTAATCCCATATTGTTTAAAATTAAATGCAATGGATTTTACAATAGATTAATATACAGATACAGAATAATATTGTCACGTATGAGAATAATTGGGAAACTCGAATAACGGTAAGGCAAGGCACGGGACAGTCTGGTAGAAGCTCCCTGCCATGCACCACAGAAAGCACGATAGCAAGCGGAAATATATTAATTTCGAATTAATCGTAAATAGTAGTCCATTTGTATTATTGACCTTTTGTTTATATAAGGTTTAAAATGAAAGAGAATTTATATGTTATAAAATGATGGAAGTATTAACTTTTAAAAACTCTAGTGTATTGTGAAAATAAATGCTTGTTTCAGTTTTGTAATACTTGGTTTTCAGTTTTAAGCTATTATTTAAATTAAAATTTATAAAACAATATTACCTTTACAATTAATATGAACAAAAATAAATATCACAAGTTCGTCCATTTATAGTAATGAGTTTAATGTTTAAAATACATAAAAAACAATTGCTACAAAAAATATGTGCTTTCCATCCAAAAACTCTTAAATTTATAGAAAAAATTGTTGGTAAATGTGTAAGTACTTAAATGTGTATAAGTACTTAAGTACACTTTTTAAATTAAATAAAAAATGTGATTCTTATTAAGAAATAAAATAAATTAAATCGTATAATATTTTTTTTTCAAACATGAAACATTATGAGATCACAGTCATTCAATAAACTTTTATGTGATTATTCTTGTCTATATCTTTGAATTGATTGATTGATTATTGATTAATATCTTTGAATTGATTGATTGATTATTGATTGTTTTATAATTGATATACAGATTAAAATTGTGTTCATGGAATTCTATCTGTAAATATTCTTGACAATTAGAAAGATCTGCAATATCATAATTTCATATAATTAGAAAAATTCTACTTTAAAAATCTTTTTAAAAAGATTGTATTTTTTAATCGGTTCCATTATCGTCTATTGATTAGAAGCATATTTCTTTAGAATGTATATGTGTGTAGTTAAATAAAAAAATGCGAGTTATTTTATAATATTTATATAACTTTGTTGCATTTTAACTGGCATATCAACTTGAAACTTACTAAAAAAGTGGTACAATATGGCTAGTACAATTTAACAACAGTGACAAGCATAATGCCAACCATGTAGCGCCTATTAAAATACCACATGACTATTTTTTATTTAAATTATTAAAATTTTATTAATTGGTTACATATTTATTCACTCTTATAACAAAAGAAATTGTTTAAAGTACAAAAAGGATAGTCGTAATAGTAAAGTTTTAAGAAAAAGAAAATGCTAGAAAAGAAATAAATTAAATCTCCGTTTAAAGTAGAGCTTCTTTTAGACATTGGCACATAATCAAAATTCGTTATTTAAATAGAATTTATTGTTTCTTTTATCTTGCTTTTTATACGAAATTCTTACATTGATTAAAGTAATTAAAAAATTCTAAGGGAGATAATAACCTTCCACTAGTATCACGTTTAATTTGATTTAAAGCATTCGCAGATTAAATATTTTTTATCCCTTTCCATTATACAATATTCGAATGTTATCCTACTTTTTTAAATAAAAACACTAATTGAATTTCACATGTTTCTTTCAAATGAAATTTAATATTGAAAAAATAAGGGTAAAGAAGTAGAGAAAAAAACTAGAGCAAAATTTTTTCCAGATTTAATTAAAAAGCTAAATTAATCTTGAAACAATAAGCTAATTAAAGATGATAAATGTACACTAATAAATTTCTTATGAAAACCGAATCCACTTTGCAAATATATTTTATATATTTTTCCTGTCATGAAAATAAATTTTTTGGCTCAAATCAAAACATGGATTTGCTAACCAGATACAATTATACTTTGTTTTTTATTTTATTTTAGTAAGAAATAGAAAATATTTTATAAAATTTAAATGCTATTTAAATGCTTCATTCACCAAATCGATTAACACTATATATATATATATATATATATATATATATATATTACAAAAATATTCTCCTATAAGAATAAGAATTCCTTCAAAACTCAAAGTTTTGAATAACCTTCAAAATTATATACAAATATTAAATTTAAAAACTATTTAACATGTTTCTTAATTCCTTGTGTTTTATAGAATTAATTAAAATTATATCTAAAAACAAAATGGCAAATGAAAAATTTATTTAGTACTAAAATTCTATATAATTTATGTTCAAATAAAATTTAATAGAATATGGTACAAAACACAGAATTTAATATAAAAATATTGTTTATTTCTTTTAGTTGTTAATATAAATGTAAAAGTACATTAAAAATAACTTTGATTGATACACTATCATCATCATTTGCAATATGCTTGCCTTTTTTCTTGCCACTTAAGTTTGCGTATTTGCGTAATTATGTTAATTCACTTAATATGTGCATACATATAAGTTACACAATAAGTTGATGGTTCAAAGAGCAAATAAGATCACACAATGAATCCTCATATTGAAACAGCTACATTGAAAACATATTCTAACTCGGGTAAGAGAATTTAACCGCAGGGCAAGTGCAACTAAACGTTATAAAATCTCATCAACTCACCAATTTATTCTTAATTTCATTATTATCAAGTAAACCACCTACAAACAAACACATATATTGTGTTAAATTATCATTTCTCAATATATATCAAAAAAATTATCTCAACCGTAAGCTGCATAGCAACGAGTTGAACACTACCTATTATGCAACTCTTTCACAATAGCTTCTTCAACCAACACATTTCGGGAAATTTACTGCAATGCCACCCATTAATTTCATAAAATTTACCTTTTTAAGCTTTTTCTCTAAAATGAAGTTCAGATTTCTCAAAGCTTTTAATAATTCATGAGTTGGGTTTTCTCTATATAAGACGCAGCCTGCGGCGTCTTTGGATAAGTCAAGTGCTTCTTAAATAGATTTCCCATGAAACAAACAAAAAACAGATTTAAGAATAAAGTACAATAATTATCTATACATTATTGAAGTTTTATTTTCTTATTATTTAAATGTTGATACAATTATAAGCCATGTTCTTGATTGTATATAAATGATATTTACCATCATCGCTCTCATGTATTCAAGCTATAAATATCATTTTATTGAAATTTATATTTTCCGTATTTATAATTTTTTGAATTAAGTATTACTGTATTTAAGTTTTATATTTTTAGATTACATTATTGTATCATAGTTTTAGAATATCTTTATTATTTCAATTTTTTTGTACAGGCTACAATTTCTTTTTTAAAAACATCTCTTGGTTTATATTTCAAGGGTAAAAAAATGAATATCTAATCTGGCGTGAATATTTTTCTTAAATAAGTTTAATTTACTGTTGGTTAACAACCTGATAACTCATTGATAATATATGGAATTCCATCTCACCTTTAAATGATGACGAAAATAAATATACTTCAGAAATTTCTTTCCTTTTAAAAAAGGCAAGTTTAGAGAAAAATTATACAAGAATTTTTAATATATTCGGAAAAAATCTCAGTTGTTATTCTTGTAGAATTTTATTACAAACTTATTTAAAATTCCATGTCCTAAGCTGGAATTTTATTGCATTCAAAATCAGCGAAACTGCAATTACTATCAAATAAAATAATTTTTCAATAAAACCTGAAGGGTCGTTTGCTTAGTGAACTGTGACTTTCACATTTTGGATCATCTTTTTTGTCATAATAACCAGTTTTTGATCCTTTACAAGAAAGACTTCGCATTCGTTCATTAGAAGAATTAGGAATAAAGTTTTATAATTAGCCATTATGGAATTTTATCTACTCGTATCGTTTTTTTTTCTTGTGCCACTATTGAATTCATGACAAAATATAACATGCATTATTAACTATGAAAAAATTTCAAAGTTTTAAACAATAGTATATAGATAAAGCTATCTGATAAAGAAGATTTAAAAGCTTATTAATCTACCTCTAATTTAGAGGTAAAAAATAGTGTATCTATTTTTAAATATATGGTTTTTTAAGAGATAAAATAGATTATTTCATTAGGTTTTTTATAACATAGTACCATTATAATTGAATAAATATTCATGAGCAATATTAAATATAACTAACAATTTTTTCTCCTAATTCAAAGTTCTATATCATGTAAAAATTTCTTAAACTTTATGTAACCCAGATAACAAATTTTAAGTTTAAACACAATTTTCATCTAAGGAAGAATTTCAAGTTTTAAGAATTTTTGACAAAGTCTATTCATATGATAAAGTTAAAAATTTGGAATTTAGTTCACTTTATATATACATATATCTTTGAAATAAAAGTATTCAAGCAGTTTAAATAATTTTACTTTAGTAATTTTATTTTGCTTATAAATTATAGCAGTAAATTATGTAAAGTATAAATAATTAGATAAAAAAACCTTGTCTATGGAAGTGAGCTGTTTCGGATTAATTTTAAAATTTTCACTATATAAGTAGTATATTAATTTTTGTTTCAACGATTATTTAAAATTTAAACTTAATTTACAAACATTTATGAAAATTATATATTTTGATCTTATTTTAAATTTTTACACTTTTGTTTAAAAATTCAACAATAGTTATAATTTTATCAGCATTTAAGAAATAAAACTTAATTTAGTACCTGAAATAATACTTTAAAAATGGAATTTATAATTAATATTTTTCCTTAGTCATCTTTGAATTCATAACTACACTTCTTAATGATTTACATAATTATTCATAGAAAATATGACAAACATTTTAACGAATATAATAAAACCAAGTTAGCTTACATATATAAACTTGTCAGTTTATTTCACACTTAAATGTAGCTTAACTATAATAACATTTTCGTCTCCTGGAATTTTCCATTACTATGGTTCAGTTACATAATACATTTACAAAATTCTGAAGGTTTTCCCATAAGTATAGTACCATTTGGAAAGCTGTTTGGAAGCTTTTGAATCCAACGATACTCCAGAATCGTTATAATTGTGGAGAACAATGTTGATTGTTTGAGGAAGAACGTAATAGCAGATAAATGGAAACAGGAATTCTTGAATCTTGGGCAGCAACTAGTTTCTTGAGCAAAACTTCTAGAATGAATGTTCGTTTCATGGCTCATGCAATGGAAATTCATATATATTTGCCATTTTAGGTCTGCAATTAAGCTTAATTGAGATAAATAAAACAGAAGTGAGAAAATGTTTAAAGATGATAAAATTAAAATATATCGAGTGACTGCAGGTTTCATAAATTGCCTTTAGGTTTAATATCGTTTAAACACGGTGTATAAACAATAAATCAAAAATCACTAAAAGACGATAAAATTAAAATATATCAAGTGTCTACAGGTTTCATAAATTGTCTTTAGGTTTAATATCGTTTAAACACGGTGTATTTAGTAGATTTTAACTGCTATTATAAGATATTTGTTTACACACTTTTAGGTTGAAAAATAATTTCATTTTTAATTTTTTACTCAAATCATATTTTTTGCTTTAGAAAAAAAATACCTTTTAAAAATTCTTTAAAAATCAATAAATCAAAAATCACTTATAAAAAAGAAACAAAATAGATGATGAATAATTAGAATGTAATATATGTCTTATGAATGAATAATTAGTAAAGTAACTAATTCAAGTATATAAAATAAGGATTTTTATTCCTTCCGGAGAAAGGTTATTTGAAAAATTATGATTAGTTTAAATGTTTGCTGAAAGAAGCGAAGCAATGATTTATAAATTTAAGTAAGCTTAATACAAAATCAAATGACGTTGAAGATATGTAAAGTATGCCTAATAAAAGGCTCCAAAATTTCCATCATTATATTATGAATATAATTTCTTAAATTATAAAAGTAAGCTTTTGTTAAGTGCTTATACGTTTCTTTCCTTCCTTATTCACCTGCCAACATGTGCAAACTTATCTAACTCGTACATATTCAATTTCAAACACTTTTAAAATAATTCAATAAATGTATTACAAATAATAAAAAAGGTCTTATGAATAGTTATTGAAGTACTAACTGCAATATGTAGGAAAGAATATTTATCTATGTGTGAAAAGAATAACTTTCTAACGGAAAAAAAATGTAAAAAATTTCTTTACAAATGTCAAATGTAAAATTAGCCTTAGAAAAGTATTTTGCTAAAATCCGAAAAAAAGCACATTACTCTAGTTATATAAGTTAGGAAAAATATTTTATCAAATTTGTTAAAGGATTAAGTATTTAGCAATGTTTAAATTTATCTCCTTCAACCGTATGAAAATATCTTTCTAATTTATCCATTATAAATGTATCTTCTTCAACTATATATAAATTTAAATACAAAATAAACTCAAGATTAAAGTTAATATCCAAATTCTGCCTATTTTGAAACCCTATGAATTATATTTTGGGGGAATATCATTTAACACATAAATTTAAAGATTCTAAGATACATTTGAAGTTGTAGAAGATTTTCGAAATAGTTTTCAAAACAAGACAAGCTTACAAGCTTTAAGCATCAATTAGATTGAGGAAGATACCAAACAAAATAATGATAAATCTCTTTCTATTTATGTATACATGTTTATGTATTTTGTTTTAATGTAAAAAATTAATTTGCATCTATATTTCATGTACAATTTTGAATAAAATACATCAAATTTTCTTCATTTTCAACGATTCATCTTCTATTTTCTTTCCATCTGTTTCTTTGTTAATGTATTTAATATTTCAAAGAACATGATTTTTAAATAATATGAAAATTATTGTTGCATTCAAACATTAAGTTACAATGATTAAAGAACAAACGCCATACATAAAAAGCTAAACTTAAGGTGGAAAAGTTGTTATATCATCTTGCCCCAAACAGTCAATTAATTCCTCAGGAAATGCTTAGAAGAAAAACATTTGTCAGTCCATTTTAATTTTTGATATAAGTTTGAGTATTTATCAATGAAAGATTTCCTTGCAGTTATTATAATTACACGCATGTAATTCATTTAAATAAATTTAAAAGCATCATATAACTTTAACTTTAAGTTCTAGAAAAGATATGTGAACACTGGTTTCAAGAAAACTTTAGAAACGTAAATTTTAAGATATGATATAATTTATGTTTTTAATGAAATAAACTAAGATTAAAAACATCTTTTTATTTAGATACAATATTAATGAGAAAGTAATATAAACACAAATGTTTAAAAAATAATATTAATAGTTGGAAGAAGAAATTTATAATTTTTTCAACAATGAATAAAATATTTTTTCAGTAATTATTTCAAATCTCATATGCATAAAATAAAAGAAGCTATTATTATTTAAAATTATATATGTTTATTTATCATAAGCATAAGTAGGAGAGTTAGTTTAAATAATTATATTACGTCATTTTTAAACAATATTTCACTTTCATTATTAGTACGTGTAACATTGTGTTCTTTTCAATTTCAACATATAATGCTATTAAGATTATGTGAGCTTAAGATTAATTAATTAAGTAATGGATACAAGCTCCCTTGAGGATAAGAGCGGTCAATTTCATTGCAATTTCAGTTGCGCATTTCCCATCTTGACTCTAATTACAATATTAGATTTCTAATTACTACAATCAGTGTCGATACTGCGGTCTTTGGATTTTAATCACATTTCTAAACAAGCTTACCTCTTAATAATTCCAAGAATTGATGAAAATTTCATATCTTGCTGTGATGTCCAATTAACATATTTTCTTTAATTTTTATCCATTTTCTAATCGAAAGGATGATATTCTAAATATATTCAATATTTATAAATACTCCAAGTAAAATTCAACTTTACCCATGCCCTAAATAAAAATTAATTAAAGCATAAATAAATTACACTTATAAGAGTACAATTTTAACTTATTAATACATATGTGTTACATATTTGAAAATGTAACACAGACATTAATAAAATGCTCTTTTTTCACTACTTTCTTGTAACTCTAAGAAATTCGTAACTTGTCTTTAAGCCACTTATACATTATTGTGTGAATATTAATTTTTAAATAGCTTTAAATATAATACCAGTTTCTTTTAAAGAAGCTCTAAATTGACTGAAAAAAGAATAAATTTAAAAATAAATGTAAATTAAAGTTTTGTGCAATAAAAGTTATAGAAGATTTTGAATGTCGTATATTTTATACAACAAAATGTTGGTGATTATTTTCTGATATGCCTGTCAAAATTAAAAATTCCAGTTTATAGTAATTTCAAATTGCTAAAAAAGAGTATAATATTAAAACTTTAAATGTTATTTATTGCATTCAGTCTTATGTTTACAGATTTGTGAGTTCTTAAAATAGACTAAGATTAGATGTTTACTTTCTATACATTTAAAATTATATTTTTATTAAACTATTTATATTTTATTAAACATCAAATTTAAACAAATTGTTACAATAACGTTAAAAATTATTAAAAAAATGACTTAAAAATAACTCCCATAAGTAAGGTTTTATTGTATTGTAAACAAATTAATTCAAAAAATATTGGTATGTATAGAAATTTTCGACGAATACTAGCATTCTTAAAAATATTATCTATAATTTTTTATTAATTAATTACAATTGCAACGTTCATACTTATATTTTCATTTCAGAATTAAATATTTTTTATTTTCGAAAAGAATATCTGAATTCAAACATTTAAAATTTGAATATTTATTGCACATTTTGTGTGAAATTGAAATTGTATGGATTTTGAATATTTCATTCACAACTTCTATATGGGAATAAGAAGCAATACGAATTCAAGTAAATGTAGGAAATGTCTAATTTTTCCCATATTTGCATACAAATTTCATTATTTGTGAGTAGAAGTGTGATAAACAGCATTGGGGATGTAAAATCAATATAAAATGAAGTTATAGTAGCCAGATGGCTAAATTTAAGTTTTTCTGGAACTCAGATTTTCTCAACATTTTTTAATCTCAGATTCAGCAGCCAGGAGTTTCAGCCGTCCTTGGCTAGTCATCAGTACTTTTAGTAGGCCATTGTCCATAACTACAATTGTCTATGGCTGATGTTAAACTCGAAAATATAGTTTACAAATTAATCTAATTATAGTTCTTCCTTCATTGCAAACACCGAAAGGGGGTATCAACTATGTGTAGAAAATTTTATCAATGATATCTATATGGGACAAGCAGTTCAAATGAAGTTCAGTGAGAAAGTTCCAGTTGATCAAACCAACAAGTAACCTTCATAGAAGATCAATGGTGGTTTGTTTTCTCTATGAAACACATCCTTTAAAGATATTCACGTGGATTAGCCAATGTTTGGATTAGTATCTCTTTATACAAATGCACAGACAGGGCACACAAAGCTTTAATATCTGTAGATATTACAATTTCCATAATTCTATGCAGCTTTATACAATGGAAATAATTAATAATTTTCTGTTGCAAAGCCTATTGGAGATGCTTACCAATCAAGTTCCATGATAATTTCTAATGCTTATCTTTAGTAGAAAAGAGTGCAAAGAATGGAATATCCAGTGCAATCATAGTACTTGAAGGATTTGATCATTGGACCAAGCAAATTATAGATAGTTTAAGAAGACGTATTGCTGCTATCAAAATTTTATCAAGTATATTAACAACACTTACAACATAACAACAGTTTTGTAAGAGTAATAGGTCTCAATTGCCTCAAACTCGTAAGGACCACATAATTTACATAATCACTGTATATTCTTCCAAAGGGATTTTAGATTTTACTATATAAAAAAGTATTTTGTCTATACCAACTTGATCAACTTTATTTGTTCTTTATATACATATCTTAATTCCCATAGCATTATTATTGTCTGGTAACGTCTTCTTGTATTATTTTATAAATAATTAAGTATTGTATGTTAAGTACAAGATTCATTATACTGTATACTAATGGTTTTAATATTAATTAATTTTATAATTTGTCCTTAACTACTGAAAACATATATTAGCAAAACATAGTATAGGACAAGAAATCATAAAACTTCACAAAGAAATTTATCTTCAAAACTCATTAGTACCGTTGATGAAACTTGGATCCACGATTTTAACATGATCTTAACAGTTATGTGAATGGCGATTGGGAATGAAAAGAGTTACATCCCGTTTGATAAAAAAAATCAAGGCAATGTTGAATATATTCTTTTTTCTAATAGTGGTATTATGTATAATGACTTCTTATAAGAAAATCAATAAATATTATTTAAGAGTTTTGTTGTACACGTGAAGGAATTAATTTAAAACGAATTAATTAAATCCTCGTTAAAGGCAAACCCGTGGTAGTTTGCCTTTAACGAGGATTCAAAGAGCCCTGGATATAGATTTGGTAATATATATATTTCCTAATATCGTGCAATATTGATGACTTAAATAAAAAATCAAATTTATTCTATTTAAATAATTTGATTAAATAAAACTTAAAAAATTAAACTAGTCAGTTCCTCAAATTATCTGAGACATTATTTGATGTCATGTTATATCCTCAGATGCTTTGTTTGAAATTCTTCCCTCAAACTAAGTGTATTGTTTTCTTTATGCGTTATCCTTATGACATGAGTTACAAACTAATCAGTGAATTGTCCTTATGAAAAATATTTGTGCAAGGAAATGATACATTGATTATGTCAAAAACATGTTTGACATACAACAACCCTTTTCATATGCATGGTAAGTATGTATCTAAGTTACGAATGATTAAAGAAGAGTACTGTATTTTTGCATAATAAATGAGTCTTGAAGATACCAGGACTTCAATGTTTCAGATCTTTCAAATGTGAATAAAAGGATCTTCTATAAAAAAAAAACCCTTTCCTACTACTTGGTGAATTTTCAACAGTTAATCCAAAACTCTTATTTACTTAATATTTAATTATTAGTGACATAGATTTTTACTTTAAACAGTATTAAGTATGTTCAAAAATCAATGGACTGTTAAAGATTTTATGTAATCCTTGTGAACTTATTTTACCCTTCATGACTTTTTCTTTTCAAATCAGAGTATTTTACTACCATAAAGTAATTAACAATTTAATTTTTATTTTTATATAATATACTTTTTAATAAGAGCTTTTTCCAATTCTTATTTTAAATAAGAAAAGAGGAAAATGTATTGCCATTTTTAAAGCTGAAAAGTTTGTGAGCATGAAAGAGTATACTGTTACGTAAATTTCAACAAATATTCAATATTTCATAATATATTTTCAGTTTTCCGAGATAAAATTCAAACTGCTTACACAAAAAAAAATATTTTTCATGATTTAAATAAAAACTACTGTTGGCTTGGTAGCAGTTTACATTAGAATACTAAAATCAATTACTACTATTTATATTCAATGAAAATAACGGTCCATCACATTCTTGCAGAGAGATTAAAAAGTGTACGAAATGCATTTCTATATGTTATTGTAGATTATTTAAAAATAAAGAAAATCAAGTGTAGAATATTAAATACTAGTTTTAAAAGCAAAAGTTAAGTAATAAGTTGAAGGAAAAAAATTGAATTTAACTAGAAAAAATAGAGATGGAGAAATTACTGTTATAATAATTAAAGGTAATTTAAATTAAGTTATAGGTTAAATTATTTAAATTTTTATTAATTATTTATTAACTTAAATTTTATTTTTATCTAATACAAATTTTGAATTATGAAATAAAGTGTGATTAACAAAAAGCAATATTAATTATGATTAAGTGTGACCCTCCAACTAGTTCTTGGGAAAATAACATACACTCTAAGTGTCCCCCTTGTAATTTGAGATTATGAAAGCCCAATTAATAAAGACATGATTCTCATATTATCTATCTTAAGCCAATCACAGAAAAGTATAATGGAAATTATAAAGTTCATGTGATTAAGTTTCCGGTTTTTCTCTCATCGTCTTGGTTCGTGAAATATGAAAACAGTATCTGTGTGAAAATATAATTAACGAATCTTTTAAATCGTCACTTAACTAAACTTACAATTAAGAGAACTTTTTATGGGATAAAGCACGCGTTAGCTAATAATTACATAATGCACTCAAATTCAAGTATTAACCATTTTGAATTGTTGAATGATGAACTTTCATTTATTATATTCTCAAGTTCATATTTTACCAACAATACTATAAAATAAAGAAAAACAGCTCTATAAATAAATGCTTTCTTCATTAAATAACAAATGTTTATCGTTTATGTTTTTTCATAGAGCTGACAAAGAAATTCATTTTTAAAGTATTGCTTATCATCCAATTTTTTTTATTATATTTATATATCAAGCCACATCTTTCGGTAAAAGTAAGGATTTTTCTTGTACATATTGAGAGAAATTTAAAAAAATATAATTCAATTAATTTCGATCAAATATGTTATGAAAAAAACTTTAGAAAGCAACTTGAAATATATGCTTACAATATTTGCATTTGTGTGACATATAATGTATTACAATAAAGAAAACCAGTGTTCATTTTCTTTTGAAACTGCCAAATTTAATGTCTGATCTTGATTCCCAAATTTTCTAAAACATCTTAAATTGAAATACGACTAAAGAATTAGAAACTATTTACAAAACTACTCTGATAGTTAATTTGAGTGCTTAGGGTGAGTTTTACACCGGTTGTGAAATGTCAAAAGCTAGTTCTGTCGGAAAAGTTTAAATGACTCCTGGTATTCTACTTTAAATTATTCTTGAAAGCTGACTTGCGGTAGAGTAAATTAAATTAGTCGACTCTTTCCATTTGCCTACTGAGAGGGCAATTTAAAATATTTTTTTAAATGTATCCCAGTTTCCTTTATTTGATTTGTTTTTGGTCTTAGCCGTAAAATTAAAACTTTTTTACTTCATTATTTGTTACAGAAATAAATAAAATTTCTCGTAACGGAAATATAAATATATTTAAGGAAATTTAGTTGAAATAATGTCATACCAAATTAATATAAAAGTCTTAATTTCTGTTTAAATAAATTCGATTTTGATGTTTTTTGTCTAAAAACCCGCATATCTATATTATTTAAGATATTAGATTATTACTAAACTGGAAATTGGAGCATTATTATTTTTTACAGTAAATACAAAGCAAATTTCGCTTAAAATTTGTATGCTTAAAAATGTAAAGAAAATTTAAATTAAATCATCTTATATGATTTTATTTCACTTAAAGTAGTTTGAAAGTGTTTCCTAATTTTTTTTTTCTGTAGTGATACTTTAGAAATAAGATTTATTAAAATTATACGTTTTTCACACAGCAAAAGGCAAAAATCAATTTTTCAATATTAAAATTCAAATTTTAGAGCTAAATAGAAATGATCAGTGCACTGAAAGTAACATCAGTAAAAAATTTTCGTTTACTTAAAAGAAAATATAAACATTTATAGAATTAACGAAATTTGTATCAAAAATTACTTCTACTTGGGAAAAGTTTTATAAATAATTCAGTAATGGGAAACTAGAAGCAGACTGAATTTAAGAAAATTTCTTATACAGAAAAATATCAGGAATTGTTTTAAGTATCTTTCTTGATCTATATGTATATTAAGGAAAAACAGATAACGAAAACTCAGTACTTATTTCTCAATGCTGCTAAGAATGAATAGAACTTTCCATTCCGAAAAGTTTATATATGAAGAGAAATATTTCAATATTTTGATGCATGATATACTTGCTATACAAAAACATTTTACAAATCGAAGTTGAATTTGTCTTGAGAATTTTTAAATAATACAATTTGAAAAATAAAATTACAAGAATCATGAATACTGCATTTTTCCAACTGAAACCCAATTTTGTGTGGACTTCTTCAGTTTACACATAAATAGGATAGGCAACCATTCATACAAAAAAAGGACAAAGACAGGAGACAGAGAAACTAAATCCTTGCCCAAACCGGGATTCAAACCTAGGACCTCCCTAGCCACAGTCAGGCACGCTGACCACTTGACAGTGTGGGCAGCAGTTATTTCCGATGATTCTATAATGAAAGTTAATAAAATATACGATCATAATCTAGGTTAAATATAAAAATTAAAATCAAATAAAATCTAATAATGCCTAGGTTTTTATAAGAAACAAATTTTCTTTGGTTTATTTACATATAAATCATGGAAAATAAGTTTAACATTGTTTGAAACATTAATTAATCAGAAGTCCCAAAACATTTAAATTACTTATATACGCTTTTTTTAGAGTGCATTGAAATTTCATAACATTTTTCTTGCTTTTAATTATGACAACAAAAATGTATGATAAAATGAAAACATTTTGAGCTTGTGTAATTGTAGCTATTTGAAACTTTATTATTATTTTCAACAAATAATATAAACATTTAGTTATGAATTATACTAGATGGATACTGAATTTTTAACATACATGAGTACTGTTGGAATATTGGATCTTAACTGCTTCCCGATAAGTTTCTGTTCCCCATTTGATTATACAACGAATAAAGATATCTTTATTTTTGTATAATACTTTATTCAATAGTTTAATTGCCTCAAGTCTATAACAAAAAAATTGAGCAGTAAATGATTAAAACAAATTATCGAAAACTTCGAGTTGGAAAATATTTAATATTGGAATATTTATATTCGCGAAATTAAGTCTTCAAGGTTTCTGTAAGCACTATTTTGGTATAAAGACATGCTATGCTATATATGTGCATTGGGAAAAGATATATATGATTTGAAGAAATAACATTTGAAACAGATTCTCTATTCTAATCGATGATTTCAAAATTTTGTTATAACTAGTTTCCAATATTGCAATTTGATCGAATATCTGAAGTATAAATTTCGAATTGCGTTTAAGCTATGTTGAAACTCCTTACGTTTTAGTTAAAATGACCTCCTTTCTGTAATTTAGGACTAATTTAACTTATTAGAAATAATAAGGACGTATTATCAGAAATTTTCAACAATTTAACATACTCTATTTTGAATTCAAACATAAATGAAAAGATGCCTAAAGGTCACAAATCATCGTTAGAAGGAAATATACCAGTTTCTGTTATATAAATGGTCTACTACTATATTTTTAAGTAGCAAATAGTTCCACGTTCCAAACTGCAACCAATTTTACTACTTTCGATTAGAAAAATTGTAAATCTGTTAACAAGTTTTACCAGCTTTGTAAATCAAATAATATAATTATATGTACAATTTATTGAAATATTAAGTGCATGCAAAAAAATAAGTTTATAATTTTCATTTACATATTAATTAAGTAATTAATATTTAAAATCTTATCTTTCATAAATAAACGGATCCATTTTAAATCCTCTTTACCATTTTTTTAATAAAAATAATGCATAAATGATTATTTCAGCAAAATAGTAGTTTTCATTCTCCTTTTAAATTGAAGTATATTAATATGTTCAGGAAAACGCGTTATAATATAAAAGTTTAAAGCTTTTAAATTTATAAGTGGATTTGCACCCGCTATTAATCACTAAAAATAATTGAATGCAGAAAAAATACTTAAATCTAACATAATATAAATTTAACATACGGTTAGAAGACAAATACAATATTATAATAATATAGTAAAAATTGATTTAAAATAATATTTAGCACTTTAAATATGTATAGGAAATAAATTGTAATTTTAACAGAAATCAATTCCTTTTAAAATTTAATAACATAGTTCACTTCATATAATCAAAATGCATCTCATTTATTTAGACTAACTTTGAGCTTGAACTAATTCTGAATCCCTGAATAGTTGGATAAATTATTGATGAACAAACTTCCAGAGTGATATATTGAATATAAAACTGATTCAGATTCTCAGAGAATGAAGGAAAGGAAGTCAACAGCAAGTATTGAAAGTAATTATTTGAGATGCAGTAATGTAACTATTTAAGCTTACTATTAAGTTTCTAAAGATGCATTTAACATGCATAAAATGACTTTTTCTTGGAAGAAATAAATAATATCTAAAAATTCCATATAAATAGATGTAAGTTTAAGAATTTTGTTTATTTAAAACTATTTTCAAGTTCATTTGCATTATTTTAAAGAAGAAGCTACATCATTTTTATTCTCTAATATTTCTAAATGAATACACTTAATTTTTTGTACTAACTATTTTAGTTAATTAATTAATATTTGCAATTTAAATTAAATACAAAAATATTTAGTATACTTTTTTTTAAATAATTTGTCTTAATAATTTTTTGAAATTAATTTATTGATTTACAGCATTAAATTTTTCTTTTCTGTTTTTAACTTATTTTTAATTTTATAATGTTTTCTTTATTTGTAAGTACAAATCCTTATTTTTTATGTGTTACAAATTTCAGATTTTAAAACATATTTTTAAATTTTATGAAAGGTTATCTTGATTTATCATAATTTTCGATTTTTAATATGACGCATGAATTTGCAATTCATGATATGGACATTGTTAAAGTATAATATATAGCCTTTAAAATCTTTGTTGATTAAACCCAATCAAATAAAAAATGCGTAACAAACCCAATCACCATATTGCGTAATATGTTTCTTTTGTCTTAAGTATTTTCGTTGGATAAGAATTTCTGACTATGAGTAATTGAGTTTTTTTGCTACAAAAATATGATCAACATAATACAAGATTTAAGTTACTCAGCTTTTAATAGACAAATATATATACCATGAGGAGTTTTTTAATTTCAAATTATATGGCATTTAGGGACATTACAGTTATAAACAAAAATTACGTATGAATCTATGTTACTTTCGGGAAATTCTTTAGAAATACAAATTTGATATAGTTTGAATGATATTGATTAAATAATCAAGTACGTCAATGTAGTGTTTGAACATGATCGTTTAGAGTCAGTTCGCTCTCATTTAATTCAATATTCTTAGAAACAGAATCCTCTTCTGAAAAAATTGAGCTAATCGATTGGTAGTTTAAAACTTTTAGTATATTTTTCGTTTTTGTAATTAGATTGTCCCACCAATGAATCCTTATTCGACAAGGTTGGAGAATAAAGGCGATTTATAAAAAAATCGTTATAGTCTAGCCTTACGTAAAAATGACTATGCTACTTTTAAGCCAAAATTGTGTAAGATGATTATCATTTCAGTAGGTTGTCCTTCAAATTCTTTTTAAATAAAAGTTAAACTTATCTGACCCTCTGCTGTTTCGATATTCATAAAATGAAGTTTGACTCATTAAAAGATTTCACGATGCAAAATGTCCACAAGAATAGCAGAGATGTGAAAAGCCTTAAACTTCATGTGGTAAACTTGTTTTTCATCGCTGATAGAATTGGTTTAATTCAAATCCGAAAACTGCTGAACTCTTTGTGAACAATTTTCAATTTCCATAAAAAAAGAAAAAAATAACAAATTTTGTAATGATCAAATTGAGCTCTTAATCTTAAAACTTCAAACTAATTCCAGTGAATACTGCAAATAAATTGCAAATTAATTTTGTAAAACTGTTTATAATAAAGTTATATATATATATATATATATATATATATATATATATATATATACTTCTGTTTCAATTTATTTAGATATAAATAGTAAGTAAGTGTTTTCCATCATCCAGGAAAATGATCAGCGTAAAATCATGAGTAAAATGATCTGTAGCTTTCTAGAGAAAGAATTCATTCTGATATAAAAAAGTTTATTGGATTTCAAAACCATACTCATGATATGCTGAATAGGTATGTGTTATTTAAATTTTGTTAATTCCAGTGTATTTCCACTAGTGAACTAGGATCGTAAAAAAAATTATCAACTCTTATCTATCTCATCACTTGAATATATTCAAAAATTATTAATTACTTGTGTTCAATTCCTACTATAAGCGGAATATTTAATTCCAAGCAAACACATAAAATCAAACTAGATAACGTTATGTGTATTCTATAAATATGTTTTCGTCGAAAGTAAATAATATATATATAACCCACTTACTGTTTTACATTATATAAATTTTCCAACTTTTTGTTTCTTTTTCATGTCTTATTAAAATTGTACATTGGGTGTCTAAAGAATAAATATAATCTGACATAATAAATAACCTTACTATGAATATTAGCTTTTATTTATTCGAAATTATTTAGTATAACATAATGTTAAAAATTAAAAGTGGCCTTTTTTAGCTTCAATGGAATTTACAGATAAAACTAAATGCAAAGATAAATTTTTAAATTATTTTAAAAGCACAGAAAGAATGACTGTCTATTAATAAATCGGTAACAATTGAAAAAATTCCTAAAAGCATTTTTCCTAGCTTAGCAATAATTTCATCACTCATTCACTTAATCCCTTATGTATTCAAGAAAAATATAAATTAACTGAAGTAATGCGTTTAGTTTAGCTACATTTTTTGACTTTTAAATTTCCAGATTACTCTTGATTTAATACTGAATTTAACTCTGACATAAATTATCTATTTAAAGAATTTTTATTAGTTTCGAAGTATGATATAATTTTTGTGTATTGCTACTGGAAAAAGAATTTGTGACGTTCAAGAATTTTGATCTATGAAAATCTTGTTATGATTTGAGATTTACTTTTAACATCGCAATTTTTCGAATCAAGCAATGTTTTTTTTTCAAAAAATCAGCCAGCTGTTTATTAACTAATTATATTTTATTTAAAGAATATATATAAAATGATATTGGAACATTTTAGATGCAGATTTTATGTCTAATTTGATCATTTAACTGCTAATATAATTAGGAAAAATAAATTATCATTATCAATATTCTTGACAGTAGGGTACTGCTTAATTAAATTATAATAAAAAATAATTAATAAATGAAATATATTAGATAATGTATAGATTAGCCTATAATTATATATCAATTAATGTGTTGCATTAGGCTTATATTATCACTATTCTTAATATTGAAACTCATAAAAAGAAAAGTATCATCATAATTAAACTTCCTAAGTTCTACACTAACCACTGAT
>JAPDSC010081112.1:112938-181226 GCA_026290005.1 Latrodectus geometricus | reverse complement strand
TTGGGCTGATAATTTGCAGATGTAAATTAAGTATTTATTTATTTCTAGGTTAAATATTTTTGCTCATTCCAAAATAAAAACCTTTCTATTAGCTCTTAGCTGCTTAGATGATATTATTATTTCTCAAAAAAGAGTAGCCGCAATTTACACTTGAATTTATTAGAGCCTTAAAAGAGTTTAAAACATTTAATGTCTTGTCATTTATTTCCTCGTTACATCAGTGTTTGCAAATGTTGGATTATGGCCAATTTTACAATTTTTTAACTACTATTTAATGCAGCGTAAAAAGGAAATTTTTTAAAATTGAAATCATTTCATAAAAAGAATATGTTTAATATAATAAAAGATGTAGAGTTGAATTTTACAATTCAGTTGTGATTTTTAATAACTCACGTAACATAATTAAAGCCTAAAATTCCTGAAAAAATATCTATCTTAAATAGAGATTTATAACTTAAAATATTGCAAATTTTCATTTACTAAAGCAGACTGTAGATAATTATAAAATGAATAATATCAATTAAATGGTTATTTTGTATTTTAACGGAGAGGATTCGTATATTACAAGTCCTGTTGTTGTTTTCGATGACACTTGACAGCGCCAAACCCGCCAATCAGATACTAGGCGAATGAAGTCGGAAAGAGAGCGTCTTCCGTTTTTGAATAGAGCACACTTATACGAAGGTGGAAGTACGATTTTTGGCTCATAAGTGGCAGCACCATCTGAATCATTCCAATTTAGAGATAGAAACCAGTGAAGACCCAAAGCCTGGTTCCAACCAACCCCAGAGGTAATAATTTGTAATGGGAACATAGAGGACATTGTGACCCAACATATTTTACGTGCCCCAGTCGCCATTAGTGAACACGATGGATCTTCGGCTAAGCCGGGATTCGAACTCACCACCATCTGGTAACGAGAACGACGTCCTAACGAACCAGGCCAAGTACTTCTCTGGTTGTGTAATTTCCCAATTTAATGAGAAAATTGGACACTACATCATGTGATGCCGTTGAATGATTTATGCGAGTTTTCTGAAATACAAACTTTATACCAACAAATACGCTATTAAACTTTGAAAGTAAAAATTGTCATCATTATATTAAGAAATTTCAACTCATTAATAAACATCCTTAACAATTTCAACATAGTGTGGTCATTTATTTGATATGCCATTTAATAAATGATACCGTATTGTGTATCTTTAAAACAAAAAAATTGCACTTTATGTTTTACATGTAAATAATTCTTTGCAAAAAAATTTTGACTCATTTTAGAAATTTACGTACTTATGTCTGATTAGAATTTATAAAATGTTCTGTAATGATGGTTTTTACTATATATATATATATATATATATATATATATATATATATATATACTTCATTATTCATTCATTTTCTTAATGTGATAAATGTGATTGTAACTCTGAACATAGAAATATATTAGTAAATTAATATTCTTCCAAGAAAAAATAATTTTTATTTTTCTTCTAATTTATCATTTATTTATTGAAATATAGGGTTATCAATGTTTTTCAGTGGTAAATGTATAGATGTCTGTGTAAATGCTTAACGTTTGTCAGATGAATTTTTGTCTGGAAATAATTTGTTAACGACTGCACGGTGTAGAAGGAAACTTTTAGAGTAATACGTTTGTTTCTGTTTGACTTTTTAAAAAATGTGTGTGTGTGTTGCCATATTTCTACATTTTGATGACAGCATTAGTAATTAATTTAAACCATTATCAATACTAGCTTGAATTTCCTTTAAAGTTAACTAAAACATGATTTAATTTATTTGAACGAGCACAACATTCCATTTCCGAAATACAATTCAAGAAAGGAGAAAGATAGATTTCTTTTTCTTTTAATTTTGACATCTTTGTGCAATCTCTGGAGGTAAATAGAATGTTTATGATACTTTTTTATTTTACAATCGACATTTTATAAGGTAATTCCTTAAAAAAAAAGAACGATACTTACTATTTTTTAAATTTTACAGAAATTGATTTTAAACATAGTGGCATGTTTTCACTCTCTTCCAAATACGATAATGATAGGAAATACATTAAAAACCAGATGAAGTGACCCGACATCAATATTTAATAAATTTTCAGAAGCCAATTCTTAATAGTACAACATGCGATTGGAAAATTTTAAGCTATTGATTTTTTGCTAATTTTAGCTCATTTTTCAGCTTACATTTTTACCATTTTTTGCTATATAAAGTTAATTTCGTCATGCAATTGCATTTTTTTGTGAGCAAAGTGTTTAGTTACATATCTTAAAAAAATGCGTATTTGAATGAATTGCTAATTGATACTAGCTGTGGTATTTTTTCTTCAAATTACCAGAGCTAGTATCACTTTTTCAGTTGAAGCTAAGGTCCACAAAATTTCGTGGGACCTTCCACTATTTCTTTCATCGATTAAATCATCTATAACACGTCAAATATTCTTGTTTTATAAAGCAACTATGTTTATTTGATATATATATGTCACCATTTGTTCATCTTAACATATTATTTTAAAAATATTTATAATGAAATAATATTTCATTGGTAATTCATATTTTGTTTTTTCAGTATAAGATTTATTTTTACAACTGAAATTTTTATCACACCATCAAAATCAGCATATAAAGTTAATAGGAAAACTTTATTTTTATAACATATATATTCATTTTTATAACGCATTATATCATTATTTTCAAATAATGTTGGGAGTTGTTCTAACATCACACACAGTTGATTTTATTATCATTTCTATGAATAATTTCGTTTCAGCATGAAAAAAGTCAAAAAAAGAAACTGAAGGAAGATGGATGACTTCTTTGCAGAAAAGAACTGGATAGGAATTCTGCATGCAATTCTTAAGCAACCATGCATGAAACATTAGTTTTATTTTTCTCTAGCACACATTCTTTGTATTCTTCATTGATAAAATAGTATAAGAGCTGCCCTGCAGCAATTATTCTTGCCTACAAGTAAAAAATACCAGTTTATTCCTGTCCATCAAGTGAGCAAAAATTAATTTTCATGTCGACATTTGTTATTATTTCCATTATATACAGCGTTAAAATATTTTTAATTGAATTAAAATAACTATTTGCTTGAAAAAAATACCTATACTAAAGATTATTTTGGAAATATTGTAAACATAATCTATATGGAGTAAAATTTAAGTTTTGTTTTTTCAATTTTGTTGCAAAGTAATATCTTCTTTATAATAACCCAGTCATAAAATGTATATTTTGGCTGTACTTTCCAAAACTTACAAAAAAGCTGAATTATTTTCCTCGGAAGTGCTAACTGTGGATTTTTATTGCTTTTGAATTATAATATATTGTCCAAGTCATTGTGATATGAAGATTTGAAAGCGAACCACTATTTTTTGTGACTAATGAAGTTTGTAGAAATGAAATAATTATGTTCATTTACAATTATGATACTTTGATATTTTTAAGCAGTTTCTGTTGTAACATTGAAATATTGCATTGAAATACTGAAAACAAGTTTACAGAAATGGTTAATAACATATCAGAAATTTAAATTTAGGAAAATATTTAAATTGTAAAAATGTAATACTGAATGACTAAAATTTCTAAAAAAATTTCACAAATATGGTTCAAAACATTAATTCGTGATTTCCTGTTCCTATACATCAAATAACGTGAAAAATATTTCATCTCATATTAAGAAATCTTTCTTTTATTGCAAGGAACTCTTTTAATTGACAAAATATTCTCATACCTTTGCTATTAATTATCTCAAAGCAATGAAAACTGAGTAGAATTGAAGAAAGTTAAAAGAGTTAAAAAATGGCAATCTGAGATGAGACCTTTCTACGTTTTAGAAAGAGAAATAGAATAATTGGGATAAAAGCTAATATATGCAAGCAAATTCTTTTCCAATCTGATCTTGTTTTAGCCTGCTTGATTTTTAAAGAAACAAAACATTTTCTTCTTACGTGCACAGAAATGTAAATTTAAAACTTGCTTTATATTTATGTTTTTTCTCCGATTAATAAGAAATATTCTGTGATTTTTGATCACCTCAAAAATTCACATATTCCATAATTTATTCATATTTATTTATTTTTAAGTTTTTAATTTATTTACAGAATATTCAAGGAATAAAATAAAACCTTTACAGAGCAGGTAACATAAAGAGTTCAATCAATATCAACATTAGATTTTACTATTAACCGGAATTATAAATATAAAATTATATTAAATGGTTAAAGATAGTTTTGTTCGCACTATAATTGTTATGATAAATATATAATTTATAAAAAAGAGAGAATTTTAAATGTTTTAATGTTGAATTAAATTTATTGCTTAATGGCATATGCCTCATTCAGCAATATTAAACAGTATTATTTTACTGAGTTTTTAGATATAATAAATTACAGCCTCTTACTTAATAAATTTTAAACTTTGGTTTAATTTAATAAAAGAAAGTGATTTCCTTAAATCTGTTCTGTACAAAAAAATCACTTGGAATTTTTTAGAAAAGTATCATATTTTGTGACTTTCGCCAATATATAACAAACAGTGCTTATATGATAATATTACATAACTCATTTTCTTCTCTTAGTCAAGAAAATCATTTCTTTATGAAGTAAAGAAAGTGATTTATAGTTAAACTAAGCAGAAGCCAATTTGAAACAAATTGAAAAATTAGTAATTATGGATATACTGATATCGGTAATTGATAGCCAAGATGCTCAAAGTTGCTGTAAAATGTTTAAACATCTATCTACGATAAATTTCCAAATAGGCTTCTTATACATTAATATTAATTTATTGAAACGAAGAAAACATGCAAAACTCGCAAGCATGAAACTTGATAGAAGCGCCTATTAATAATCAAAACGTAACATGCATCTCGCTTTCTAAATATGATTAAATTCAATCAATCGAATTAAGCAACAAGTAGCACAGTCCTTTTCAAAATAAGGGTTGTCGTAATTACATCAGCTTGTTTCCCTGTACATAGCCTTTAGTTGGACTCTACCAGTTAAACATAAGCAGTTGGGTGGAGTCTTCAAAATTTTAAAGCAGGAACCAAACAGAACCCCTCCTCAATCCCAATATTTCGTCTGCCATCTAAAAGGTATCATTTCACTAGGAAGACATTGCGATCATGACACACAGCTACCTTTATTAAATACGATAGATTTGTGGCTAAGTCAGGAATCAAATTAACTGCTTTCCAATAATAAAAATGACGTGCTGATTAAACATACATCGTGCTCCTCTACGAAAAACATGAACCCACATGACATTTTAAAAAATAATTTCACTCCTTGTAAATTCTAATAATTCCATTTTTTGTAGTTATTTTGACATATAATTTAAAACTTACTCTAAGAAGAAAATGAACACTTATAAATGATAAAAAGTTGAAAAAAAGTCATTTGCAATTTAAGTATATTGAATATTTTGAGATTTCTCACAGAATTTATTAGGAAAAGGATGTGTGATTTCACATTAGTTAAATAACCTAATAAATCATGCTACTTTTTCCGTTGTTCTTGTTATGATAATTGCATAATTTTTTTGCCTCCTTACTATGTATGAGTAATTTATTTTTATAATGTATAGTAAGATTTTGAACGATTAATATTAAACTCGACTAAGTTATAGTAAAAATATTTTATTCTGATTTTATTGTTGCTGTTCGTTTAGTCACTTCGTTATATAACCAATTCGTAAAAATATTGGTATGATAAGGAAGTTGCTTAGTATTAAATGGTTGCTCATATATTAAATTTTGAAATGTATAAACAATTAACTGTGTTTAATTGCTTCTGTTTCCCCAAGTATACAACTTTAAATAAAGTCATGAGCACTGACAAGCAAAAGAAAAAGATTTGCTTAAAATTGTGCATTGCCGATAAGTATTAATAATTTATTTATTAAAATGATAAAAAATATCAGGTGTTTCCTAATTTATAAAATTATTAAAGAGTGGAATGCGAAATATATTATATAGAATTTATGAATAAGAAATTGAAAACATATTTATGTAATAATTGTAAAATGTTTTCAAAAAATTTAAAAATTTTTCTTTACACATTAAAATTTTAAAAGGACATTAAACAACTATCTAATGAAACTTACTTCGATTGTCAAAAAAGTAGTTATATTTACAATTGTGAAATAGTCTCAGTTTGTGAATTTTGAAAATATATCTTCACATCTACATAAGCGTCAAAAATGGAAAAGAAACCACGAGGTAATTCTTGAATTATCATTACAGTAAAAAAATAAGAGTAGATGAGATTTGAAATTACCCATTTGTATTTATGCAATTCAATTTTATTTTGCATTTACACACTTTTATACATTAAATTTTACATTCAGTTTCCCTTGCAACAATCTTAAAGTTATATTATGATTTTCTAAAAATCTTAATTAATTACAAAATAATATAAAAATTCATATTGTTTTAGTAAATTTAATTTTTCTTAATATTAATTTTTACTCCAATGAATTTTATTATGAACATTTTACTACATTCAAATAATTCTCATTATTCTTCAAGCTTTATTACTGATACTAAAATATCCAAATTATGTCAGAGTAAATATATATTCTTATTTAATATTTTTAATCTTAAATTAAAAATCCAATATTTTTTTAGAATTTTGAAGCTGATTTTATTTTAAAATAATATTTCATTATCTTACAGTATTTGCTGCCTCAAAAACTAACGCTAATTCAAGCAATCACATTTATGGTTTAACTCAGCTATTTATAAAAATGTTAACGCTTCCCATTAATTTTTACGTTACATTAAAGCTTATTGTGTTGGATTACTGCCAGCAAAAGACCAATTAAATGGACTCAAAAAATAGTTTATGGTCATTATAAATATTTTTATAACTCCTTAAAATGCGAACATTATCTTAATCTAATTCTAAATAAGACATTGTTTTACTCACAATTAAACTATTTCATTTTTATTTGCGCAGTTACATACATCACAAAAAAATTACGAAACGCTTTTAATGACTGCAATTTCCGAGAAGCAACATTGGATTGTATGTGTGTACATTGGTTACCACAAATTAAGAAAAAATCACAAAAATAGCATTAGCTCTTCCAAAAATAAGCCAATCTCAATGAAATGTGAATATGTTGGTAAGTAAAAAAAGCTGAACGATATGACATCACACAAAATAGAAGAGCTGCTGTCGGAATCTGTCATTTGCTAATAGCATGAAAATGGATGTCTCAGAGCATAACGAGAATTGTCACTGAGTGTCTTGGATAATAAATCTGATATAACGAAATATATATAATAATCTGATATAACAATGCCCTCCAGGTATTATTTGACCGAATGATTTCGATAGTCAGCTATTAGGAAACAAGAGGTAGGACAAAGTCAGAAGTACCTAGATAGCTGAATGGAAATCAATCTGTGATTCATAGATTTTGGTAACTGTTTCTAACTTCGAATTCGGCATCCAGGAGGTTCAGTCAAGGATGGAGAGGCACGAGCACTGATGATTAATATTTGTCATTAGAGCAAGAAGGAAAAGAACCGCAATCCGGGCTAAACTCACATACTCCTGAGCTGTACCATCCGTAAGAATGGTATCCAGATCAACCGTGCACCAAAGGCTTCACGAACCTGGTCATTATTTAAGGCGACCAGTCATTTGCTTCCTGTTCACTTCACGCACTGAACGCGAATGCTTTAATAGGTACTTCAGCATATCCACAGGACGCGGGTATCAATGGAGGGATTTTCTCTTTACGGATGAATCCAGGTTTACCCTCGAAAGCGATAGCAAGTACGTTTTCATTTGGAGATAATGTAATTTATTTTCATCCATCAAACATCCGTGAAAGTGACGCATACGGATGAAGCAAAGTCTGTGTTTGGGTTGGTATCTCTTTGCGTGGACACACAGACCTCTATGTATTTTCCCATGAAATGTTCATATACTCACATTTATAGAGATGACATCCTGGATGCTGATGTCCTCTTTATGACGGGCAATAAGTATTACTTTGATGCTACACGATGATAATGTGAGACCACATAGATCTCGCATCTTGAATGCTTATCTTCAGCAGGAAACAATTCAGCGAGCCCATGATGTATCTAGGTCGATCACCGGAACTTAATCCAGTCGAGCATGTTCTGTATGTTCTGGAACGACGTGTAGCTGCTCTATATCCCCCACTGTTACAACTGCTTTGGAAAAGCAATGAAATCTTCTTCCAACATAATTAACGCTGCATGTGCTGTATTGATTTTCAACAATATTAAGGACCCCATATTAAAAATACTTTATTATGGGATTCTTAACTTGCATATGGAGTTCTTATATAATATAAGATATGGGATTTGAATTAATAACATGGGGTTCTTATTTTAAAGGTAAAGTATACCTCATGTTAAAGGTATTTTTCCTATACCAAAATTATATCTACCATCGGTTCATTGTATACATATGCTGATTTTTATAACACATTAATCGCCTTGTTTTTCTTTTTATGCATTGCTGTATCTTCCTATGTGTTTTATAATAAGTATTATTACATTCAACGCATCACTTTTTGAGTTATCATATTTTTGTGATTTTTCCTTAATTTATGATAACCAGTGCAATTTTGAATATATTTTCACTCTTTAATAGTAAAAAATTAAATTCTTTTTTTATGTGATATTATAAATCTTTAACAATTTTTAGTTTTAAAAACTTTAAGACAAAAATTGAACATGTGAGGAGACTCATTAATACAGCTTAAGTTTTTTCTTTTAAACTTTATTTTACTTATAAATTGAAATATTATTTTAAATAATAATGTACTAGAGTATTATGTTAAATTGTTTTAAATTTAGTTAAAGTAAGAAAGTTCACACAATAAACTTTCTCTAGAGTATATATTTTAGTTTCTCAAAATAGTTCTCAAAAATTGTAAAGACATAGTTTGAATTAAAATGCTGAACATTTTGCCTTCAATAGGCATTTCAATAACTTAACTGTTACTGCAGTATACATACTACTATTTCGCTTTTCCAAAATTTTAGTGACATTATTATTTAGTTCGGTCTTTTGATTTCGAAGCAGCTCTCAAAATTAGGTTTTGTAAATAAGGTCGCAATTTATACGCAAAGAGCACTAAAGTATTGATTTTGTATTTACATGAATGCGTTAGATTTAATTATATTGAAATAGTAATCAGCAAATATATTCTAAAGCACTTTTTCTCATTTTCTATTCATTATAAGAAGCATTATAAATGCATTTAATCTTATATATCTTACCTAAAATGATATAATTTACATAAGGAACATATGTTTTTCTGAAAATATGAAATGGCATCTTGCAATGGAAAACAGTAACAATAACGCCTTTTATCTCTTATTAAGAATAATTATTATATACAGATTTAAAAAGGAAGGCAATCTATAGCCATAAATTATGAAAACTGAGAAAGAATTAAAAAATTGCCAAAAATATGTGGAAGTTTATCATTATACGAAATGAATCATTATTATTTACAGAATACCAAATCTTGTAAATTTAACCAAAGATATTATTTATATCATTCTGTTTCTTTGCGTCTTATGCTAGATAATTAAAACATGTGTCTAAGAAGTTCAGCAAATGAACATATTTGTTTTCAATTCTTTGGAGGAGTAAATTAAATTATGGTTAACAAGTCATAACTCCATGTAAAATAAGTAAATTAAATTATTTAATTGCTTATTTATATAAATGATTTTTTCCTTAAGGAGATTTTTTATTTATTACACTGTCTCAAACAAAGTTTTACGAAAACATTCTGATTGAATAATAAAATACATTGATTTTTTCAAGATTTTTATGATTTTAGCTGTTAGAATATAAATTTTTATTAATAGTAAAATATTTCTCATTCAGGAAATTCAATTTATCAGTTTACCATTAATTATTGTACTCATGAAAGTTTGAAACTCATCCAATCTATCTATAGGGTAAAAAATTAATGTTATTAAAATATCATACTTAATATTATATCCTGATTTACAAAATGGAGCAATTTCTATCCTTTTCTTTTTAGTTTGTGCTATTTTACCATATTTGATATATGCTCATATTTTAGAAATCTAGCACTACATGATATGTACCAAGTATGATATTTATGTTCAAATGCACGAGTCACACAAGTTTATTTACACTCAGTTATTCAACACGATTCGAATAAAAGTCATCATTGATGTTTAGCATCAGGTGATGAGAAAAATTTTCCTAGTAAAGAAATTTACTTATCTCCAGACTTTAAATAAATAATCATATTAAATATAGTACTTAGTTAAATTCTGAGTTGATGAATTAACAAAAATGGCTACAAAATGAAATAAAGTAATGCTCCCATTGTTTTCCTAATATGAGCTCAATAATCTGAATTTTAATTTTGAAGGTATATATATACTAACAGATGTTTTTCTGATCATTTTATTTTGATTTTAAATTACTATTTCAAATTTTACAGATATATTCACTTTTTGAATTTTCTGCTCATTAAATGAAGGCCTTGAAGTCAAAGAATAATTAATCCAACGTATCTTATTAATTTTAGTAATTGGAAAATATTTTCAAGATACCAGATTCTGATTGATAATTGTTACTCATTATGGAGTGTGGCGTTCATTTACCATGATATAAAGAAGATAGGTGACTGATTAGCGTTTCTAATGAATCGTCAGGGATTTTAAATGCATGATTAATGATCGAAACTGATTCTGAATTGAAGTACAAAGTGTGAAATTAATACACCATCATTAGTGGCATCAGATTTACTTTGAAATGTGGAAGTAATTTGTAGAAATTTATTTTATATTTCAAGTGCTTTTATTAATAAAAGTTTAGAGAAATAACAAAACATAAGCTACAAAAATTTGAGATATTAAATAGATTAAAACTTATGTGAATATTATTTATATAACTAGAAACACACTTGACTTATGAGAAATATTATAATTACATTAAATTCCACCAATTATGCAGCTTTTATTTTAGTGTCATAAATTTAGAAAATAAAATTGTAAAAATATAACATGACCATAAATTTTTATATTCAGCAGGATAGTTTTAATAGTTTTGCATTTTGAAATTTCTTTTATCTAGATTGATTTTCTTATTTCATAATTTCTTATAACTGATTTCTGTCTTTTCTTTTTTTATTTAAGTAGCAAGCATAAAACTAACAAAAACTAAATAAACAAAAAAATAATAACTAAAACAAATTACTAAATTAACAAAAACTTAATCTTATAAAAATTATATCATACAAAAAAATAAATTAAAGCTCTTTTGTTTTATTAACCTTTTACATATTCAAATTTTTTAAAATGCAAGTTTTTATAAAAATTAAATCCCAATTCAAGTAATAATTGAAATATTTAAATTTAACTTTGATATAGGTAATTGGTAACTCTAAAGTGTTCTTTATTTATATGATTATAACTTAACAAAACTTTGCATTAACAATTATATTTTCATCTAAATTTCATTTTGAATTAATTCTGTTGACAATTACTTCAGTAGTTAAATACTTTATTTAAGTGGATTAAGAAGAGAAGAAATATTTTTTTATAATTATATACAAGAAAAATAAATATACAAATAAATCAAAATATATTTAAAAAGAGTTTGCTCAGACTAATATGTCATCAAATTTTGAAGTCACATTACAAAACATTTATAAAACTTTTAAGTACTCATAAGGTTTATTAATTGTTAGAATATAGTTGAAAGAGATTTGCAATTTCTTATAAATATATTTAACGAATAAATTTATTCAGCAAAATCATAACTGTAAAATTGCATAATTAAAATCATTCTATTTTTTAAAAGTTATGATAAATAAATTATATCCAATGAAATAAATTTGTTACATTTGTCACAAAACTATCATGTGCGAGATAACTGATAAACATAGCTTAAATTTAAACACACAAACTATTCAAATAGATGTATCAATATATGCATTTTTTATTACATTTAAAAGTCAAAGACAGAGGCTATCTTTTGGTAAGTTAAAATTTTTATAACACTCTAGAATAATTTTAGGTAGAGGATGTTTTTATTTGTTAAAATTTCTAAACACGAGTAGAAAAAAATTTCATTGATTTGTGTTTCATGAGTTTTAATGAATATTTCAGCTGTAAAGTGATTCAAGTTATAAAGTGATTTTCTTTTCTAGTAGTTTGAAATTGTCCATGAAAATCACGTGATCTTGCTGAAAATTTTTCATTTAGCTATTTAGTGTAAAATCTGAAATTGATTTATGTAACACGTAAAAAAATTTAAATTTAATGTTGAACTAACACAGAAACATTTTAAGTAAATATTTTATTTTCAAATGATAAATACATGGTAGGCTTTTTATTTACATTATTTCTAAACAATGCATTATAATGTTTCTCTAAAGATGAGTTTTTATCATTATACTTTAATAATTTATAATCATTAAAAAAGATTTATAAATATTACATGAATTAAGTAACTAAAAAACTGATATTCGGTATTCTGTTTGGAGCTTTTTAAAAATTATTTATAAAATCATTTTTCAATTAAACAGACATTAAATAACCCCAAAATATAACCAATGTAATATAAGATATTATACACAAATGATGAAAACATTTTTGGGTTATTTTTCTCAAAGATTTGGTCACCAATTAGTGAGAAAATGCATTGGTAAAATGCAAAATGAAAATATCATTCCCAAAACCAAACTTAAAAGCGTTTGAAAATAGGTTTTGAAATTTTCCCTACTATTTAAATATTTTAAAAATATCTTATATATACTCATTCAATATTATTAATTTAGAATTACTTTTTAAATAATTTTCATAAAACAGCTGTTGTGAAATTGGAAATAATTAAAATATTAAGCAAAGGTTCAGTTTTTGAAATTCGACAATTTTAATTCATCTCCTGCCATTATCTAAATACATTTAAATTTTTTAAAAAGAAATAAAATTTTATATATCATATAACATTTGGGCTGTTTGATCCATTTATTGTAGAATTGGTCATGTTTCTCAATTTTGGTATGTGTGACAATTAAAGCCACTAAATCGTTTTTCTCAAAATTGAATAAAAATTGCATCATTCCTATTTCATTGACATTTTTTGCAATATGTTTAATTTTGGTATTTTTATGAATTTATTTAAATATGTGTTTTTCTTTCTTTAAATATTATTTTTCTAAGTATTTGTTATTATATATATGTAGATAAAGTATAAATATTTATCCATTAAATAAAGCATTGTACATGAAAACGTCAATATTTTAGTTACAGTCAAAATTTGTGACATTTATTTACATTTATTTGACATAATAATAATATACTTTTTTAATATTTATATATTTAATATTTTATTCAAAGAAAAGTAACCTGTTTCAATAAAATCAAAAAGAGTATTTTAAAGTATAAAAATATTCAACAATTCACTTTAATTATTTATGTTACAAAAATATTTAAACGTATTAATAATTTATGATATGATTGACAGAATGTTGCCTAAATTTATTAAAGAAAAATAAGTTCTCCATCAAGAAAACACCAAGATCGTCTCCTATTTTTGCTGATGTTGCACTTTCGTCATCTGCTCTTGAAATATTCATTTTTTCATTGCCTAAAACTTTAACTAGTTATTATTTTTTGCTGACATCATCATTTAAGATGAAGGAACGCTTCTAGAATTATAACTACTTAGATAAATTAGCTTATAAATAAAATAAATTCAATAATAAAATTTACTCATTTCTCTTGAAAAAGATGAGACAGTACAATAATTTTGACGGAACATTTAAAGTTACTTCAGTTTATATTGCTTACAATACCGTATAAAATAATGATAATAATGAAAAATAATAATAATTGTACTAAAATAATGAATACATGTTCATGAAGCTGATTGGGTACACGCACATGTAGAAGCAAATAACTACAAGAATCTTCGTAAAAACTTATAACTACAAATTTTGCAAATACATTAAAATATCATTTTGATGATTTCTTAATTTAAAATACAATAATGAATTTATCGGATACATGACAATACATAATTTTTTGATACCATAATAAATTAATCGTTTATATAAATAGCAATTGATATTATCATTAGCATAATTTGAACATACCAATTACCTTCTTTTAATTTCCAATGAACATTTTAAAATTACTTTTGTGAACATTTTAAACATTTTAAATAGATTAATGAACATTTTAAAATTAAAATTTTCTCTTTCTCGGGAAATTCTTATATACTTTACAATTTTGGTTCATGCAAAGGTAAGTCTTTTCAATTAGCTAATTTATAAATATTTTAAAATTTTCTGATTGTTAATATTGGCACAGGTGTTATATAATCAAAAATACCAATTTTTAAAATTGGTGATATTTTTGGTGGATTTCCTTGTTCATCTTGCAAATCGGCTCTTAATACGTCATAGAGATGGAGATTAATAAAAACTGTGTATAAAATTCAGTTATATCAACCTTAAAGTTTACATCATCGCTAAGAAATTTAAAACAGTTTGTTCCATTTTCGAAATTTGATAAATACTCTATTTTTTGTTTTAAAGAATCTCAATATTTCAAAAATACATAGCAACAGTTCTTATTCATCAGATTTAAATTTATTATTCGGGTGTTTAAGCTTTTTTTTCAGGAATTTATTACGTCAAAATAATGATATCTTCGCGGCATTAGGTCACAACTACATTATCTTGGCAGCATTTCTTCGTACCCAAAAGAATTCAGAAATTGGCGTGAATTATTATGCGACACTTGTGCAGGAATATCAAAATTATCTGAAATAATCTGATCCATTATAAATTGTTGCCAAGCATATTTTTCAAGCAAAACTATCGTTTTTTATGAGTAAATATTGCTACAATACCATAATAATATGACCATAATTTTATAATGTTATCAGCATAACAAAAAAATCGATTTAAATCAATAAAAAGTCCATTATTTAATGATTAATACATTTTTACATTCATTTGCATGTTCTTAAAAAGAGTATTTTTTAACATCAGGAAATCTCAAAATTATTTACTCTACCTTGAACAAACGCACTTTATATTATTTATGATATTTAGTAAAGTAAAGAAAAGTTAATTAGCGAAAACATCTTGGTTTTTGTTGAAACTCGTGTCATAAGTTACCAAATTCCTATGAGGAAATTAACTTTGATCTTAAATAATAACTTTCACAAAAGTTTCTTCAGACTTATGATAAGATGTGCATTTCACATTTTTTGTAAATCATAATTGTTCAGATAATTTAATTTTGTAAGATCGGTTTTTTCATACATCATCTCTAATATTTTAATGCTCCCTTTTTATGATATAGATTATTTTTAGGATGTTATTCATTTAATTATAGGAATTTATTATGTAAAGAGGTATTTTTAAGGTATGTGAAGAACATATTATCTCTTAGGAATTTTATATTTAAATACCTTGGATTATATTTCGTATTTAATAACTTTTCCAAGAATAATTCTTAGTATTTTTTATTAAAATATAATGGGTGATTAATAAATGAAGCAGTTTTTCCATTCAGTGCGTTATATAGAATTTAAATATACAAGTAAATTCTTAATATTCTCAAGCTTGTGAAAGCATAATAGGAATTTTTATTTTATATTTTAACATTTTATTAGCTTTTTCCCTATTATATAATAATGTTTTACATTTTATTTATTTCTACTCAAGCAATATTCTTAAATATATTGCAAATATTTTTCCCGACTTACATACATAATGTTTCAATTAAATTAGGGAATATTTCCATTTAATAAATAATTTTATTAAATAGTCTTAAATTTTCCCGACATTTATCCAATAAAAGTATCTATTTTAAATTTTTGGAATTAAAATAAGAAAACATAATTATATTTAAAAATTTCTTTTTTAATTAAAGCTTTAAATATAAGTTTTAAACATACTATTTTTTACTTTACATGAGACATCGCAATACATATTTTCAGTACCATCTATGCGTCATTACATTAATTTTTCTTATTCTCTGCATATCTTTAAATGCATAGTATAAAAGTATTAAAGCACTAATTTTTTTATTTATTGTCAAATATTTTAAAATATGTTACACTTCTCATAAAAATTTTTTATTTATAAGAAACATCCTTTCGAATTTTTAGAGGGAATCAAAATTTCTACACACTTATGCATTTTTTACTGTCTATTGTATATTATAATACATGAATGAGTTAAAAATAAAATCACAAAAATTCAAAACCTTAATATTACACAATTAAAAAAATTTGTCATATTTGGTTTCAGAATAATAAGGTCGAAAATTCAAAAAATTATTTTTTTCTATTCTCTACTATAAAACTTATATTATTTATTATTTTTTTATATTATTTATTATTTTTTTAAATGGTAAGATAATTAGAATTCGAATCAAATTAGATAGTATTTCGAGAAATTTACATCTTCCAAACAGTTTATGTACGGATGCTACAATTTTTTTTTTTTTTTTTTTTTTTTTTGTTCCAGTTTCCATTTTGATTCGTCACTTTTTTTATAAGAAGTTTTAGCACTTTAACTTTCTTTCACAATTGATGTTTAAAATAAATTTAATATTTTTTAAAATTTATCCATAAAATTTATGGAAATATCATTAAATTAATTAATTTCATCATTTAAAAATATTTTCATGTTAAGTAATTTATGCCTAAGTATTTCAAATGTATGTTTTTATTGTTTACATAATGATTTGGGTAGTAGAAAAATTTCCGTAATTCATTTATAAACCATTTTTAATTGAGTAAGGTTTTGGATAGTAAAGTGCTTTAAACCAAATTTGACGCAGAGAAATATTTATGCAACATCTTATCTTGAATGAAAGACTCAAATTTGGTAATCCGATTCATAATAAAAGTCAAATGACCACAAATTCCAAGCGTCTAATAGATTTATTAATTTATTTCAGTAATTTAAATGTCTTCTAATATAGAGAAAAATAATTTTTTTTAAATTTTTCTTTTTCCGAATCTTGTTGATTTACAATTATTTTTTCCCTTTTATTCTAACTTTAACTGTGCACCTGAAGGATATAGTTTTTTTTATTATATTTCCCACTAGTTGTTACAAGAAAACTACTCATAACTGCCTTCTGAATTTTAGAAATAAATATTGGTGTTTTTTGATAGTAAAAAATTTGTTTTGCAGAAAAATTTATCTAAAAATTGTTTATCATGCTAACAAGTGAATTTGTTACTTCTTACTTTCTTGATGTTAAATTCCTATTTTCTAATTACCATAGGTTTTGAAATTATATTTGGTGAAATATGTATATATATATGTATATATTTGTGATAATTCTTAATATTAAGTGCCGTTTAAAAATATTCCAAAATACTTGAATCGGAGTCTAATATTTAAATAAAAAATATATGTTAAATTTTACATTCATGATATTTTAAAAAATTAAAATTATATAAAACTCGATTTCTTGATTGTTAACATAATTAAATCGAAATATATATTATGTACTTTTCTCTCTTATTAAAATAATTCTAGAATGTTTTATAGTTTTAAAAAATAAATTGTCATTCAAGTTTCTTATTTTGCATACAAAACACTTTCTGGAATTAAATCTATTTCTCTAAACGGTAATTATAGAATAGTCTTTTTCAGTTAAAAAAATTAATTTTTCCGCGTATTTGCAAATAAAAAAAGCAAATGGTTTAGTATAAATAAGTATTCTTATCAATAAATCTTGAAATAAATCGTTTTTACGTTTATTTCCTTTTTTAAATACTTATTTCTTTTCGAAACAATAGCCAGCACGAGAAAAAAATACTGAAAATACTGCAACATTTTATTAAATTTATGATAGTGCTGCCGGCCATTTAAGTATTTGTTAATTAGTTTTCGTTTATATGCTTTATAATATTCTTAAGTGATATAAGCCATACAATATATGATTTTTTTTCTGTGTATATTTCTTAAATATGATGTATAAGTATATTCTTATATAATTATATTGTATAATTATATTCTTATTGATATTGAAATTAAAAGATATAAAAATATACATATAAAAAACATGCATATTTGTATATATATATATATGCATGTATGTATGCATGTATGTTTGTATGTATGTTTGTATGTATATATGTGTGTGTGTGCATAGAAAATTAATTTCTTAAAAATGGCACCTTAAAACGAAGCTATACTTTTTTTCCAATAATTTTTTAAATCTTTGTTTGATGATTTAAATTACATCATATGCAATTATATATTTGCACCATTTCCAATGAAAATGATATTTATTGCGTAAATTGTTAATTAATGCATTCTTTATTTATGCTTGCTGTAAATCCTACAATTTATCATACTTAAGATAATGACATTTTTTTAGATAATGTTTTTGTCGTTTAGTAACAAAATCATTTTCTTATTATTTCTCTATCATATACATTCATAAATAAATATCCCTCCAATTCACAGATTTTATTCCTAATAATTAGTTTTATCTTTAAAGATGTTTCTGTTATTGAATTAATTTTGAAATAATGAAAATATATACTTGATGTTCTACCTGTGATGTATTTTCTAATTTTTCATGCTAATACATAATATTAGAATTATTACAAAATATTATGACAATCTATAAATAATAAAATAATTTATATTTTTGGTTAAAACAAATAACGTGAGAAATGGAAATACTCAGAGGAAAACATTTTTAAAAGCCTGTTATTTACTTCTTATCACGCACACACACACACACACTATATAATTACAATTATATATAAAAAAACTTAAATAAAAGTAATGGTCAATGGCATATGAATGTAAAAATTAATCCAAAACCCATAAAAATATTAAGTGCATTTTGCATATTAAACAAATTATTTACGATTGCATTGCAATTTAAATATATAACCTGTTTAAAACTGATTTTTTTATATATTTTTTTCGAGGAAACAATTTTACGCATATAGAATACGTCTTTGAATATAGGAAATTATTTATAAAATACCTTCTGTAAGAGATGTTCTGTTTAAATTCATATGAGAAGTAATTATGAAATTTTTATGGGGAAAATTCTGAAATGTTTTTGAATTTAAATACAAAAGATAGTTTTCGTATCATTTCCAAAATTTACATTTAGATGCTTTTCCAAGCGTCAATTTGCTTCCTATACTTTTTATTGATTTGGTTTTAAAAATATTAAATCTCAAAATAGAAATTGTTCGTATAAAAAAGGAGAAAGTTTGAATAATTTATGAGATAAAATATTTGATTTTCCAATATCTATTAATGTGTTGTATTTGTTTGCTTTAATAAGAAATAGGTTCAAGAAACTAACTGTGGTTCATGAAAATATTTTATTTATTTATTTTAAATTACGGTAAGAATATTTCACGAGAATCACTCTTCACAAAAAGATTATATTTCAGACTTTCGTGATTTTAAAATTTATCTAGATTTATATTAATAAGATTTTAGAAATTCTCAAAGAGGCTTTTTTAGTATCAATGTATTTTAACAGATAAATTTTTCAAAAACTAAATAAGTTAAGTCATTATTTTCTGGTATTTAATAAATATATATTTATATCTCCATGAATCTCTTCTTTGGAGTGAAGTTTTCGTCATACTTGGACATCATGTCTAATTTGATATGACTTCAAAATATACTATTTTAAGAATCCAAAATATTTTATAATAGCACGTAGTTAAATCAAATGAAAAAAGAATGTTTTGTCTGTTATTTTTTATTCACATAATTGTCTATCTTCTTAAATAAGATGTATTTAAGAAGCAGTGCATATATACAGTAGTATGATATGCAGTAGTATGAGATATGCAGTAGTATGAGTCATAGACTTTCAAGATACTTAATTGTGTACCAGTTAGATGTGACTGTTAGCTGTATTTCTAATTTGGCAAGTTTGATGAATCTAGCATCTTTCAAGTGAATAACAAGTATTATTTTTGGAGGATGAAGGCTCATCTGCATGATAAAATATTTTGATTTATTGAATATTTATAAAGTGGATGTAATTTTATTAATAGTTACGATTTTAAAAATAATATGGTACTCAATATAATGGTTTAAGGTATTGTTTACCGATTTTGTTATACTTCTCCTTTTGGCACTCAACTACAAAATTACGTTTCTCATGCATATTTCACGAATGCTTTTATGTAAAGAGGCTTTTATGTACGGAGTTATGTATGGAGGCTTTCATGTATGGTATGCTTTTATGTATAGTTGTACAAAACGATACAAAAGGAACCTACGTTTTGCTCCTTTCGCATCATTTTGTACAGCTATAAATAACCAATGATTATTATTTCCTCCGTGAAAAAAATATTTTTGAAGATTTAAACTGGCAACTTCTTGGTTTGTTCTTCATCCTGAATTGAATTGTTATTTCTATAAAGTTCAAAATCCTACATAAATTTAGAAATTTCAGATGAGTTTTATATATTTGTCAAAACATTATATATTAAAAAAATTTTAAATATATTTTTGGTACATTTTATCGGCTTTAAGCAAATATTGTTTGCAAAACATGCGATATTTACTTAAGGTTTTTATTAACTGATTATTATAACTCACTGTTGTCGTAGGGCAAACGATGTAAAAGGAGCCGCAGAGGAAACACATGTTTTATTGTACAATGAATTCAGTAACAATTCCTCTCAGCAGTAGTTTACGTTTACGCCAGCGAGCTTCCCTGTACCCAGCTCAGAAGAGCTATACCAGAGTGACGGAAGCCGCTGGAGAGAAAAACGGGGTAACTGCAGGAGGGACGCCCATTTTGCTACCTTGTGCTCTCAAGCATAGACATCGTAATGGACAATTTAAATGAAATTAACAAAGCATTACAAATAATAAGGGAAATATGTACAAAAGTTATGTAATAGAACAATATTATAGTAAAATTTAAAAAAAATGAAAAACTGTGATTGGTGAATTACATAAAAAAAGGAGCATAACAAAATAGGTAATTAAAAGAAATAGATAAGGAGTAAAAAGATCTTTACAAAGTAAAGAGCAGAGTTTTAAGTAGATAGTTGAGGCAGGAGTTTGATATGACATAGGGTTGGGAGCCGTTACTAGCTGATATCGTCATGGAACCAAGTAAAACGTCTTTCTTGAGTGATTAGGAAGTCAACAAGCTGGTTCAACTTTCTCCTGGAAATCTTGTTGTTGAGGATTGCTTTCTTCCAGGTCACTAACCATCTGGGAGCTGGACATGACAGATGCCAGGAAGCAGTTAATGGACAAACCGTGATGTAATGGAGAGGATGTCCTATGTCTCCACAGGTACAATTAGATGAGACTGCAAGATTAAATCGGTGGAAGTATGCTGTAAATGGTCCATGACCAGATATAAAAAGAATTTCATTTCTTGTCCAGTTTAATGGCTTCATTGAGACAGAGGATGGCTTCATTGAGACCACCTCATGAATCAAGCGTCCTGTCTTGGAATCAGTCCAGCTTTGTTGCCAGTTCTCGAATATCCATTTCCGGCATTCTTGTTTGAGATGAAAGCGTGGGGGGAACAATGAGAGGCTGGAGCGAAGAGGAGGCCGCACTCTTCACTTCCTTATCAGCTTCCTCGTTCCCTTCTGTGCCAGCATGGGCTTTAATCCATTCTAATTGGATGGTAAAGAAGTTGGTCAGTTCAGCTTGGATGGAGCGAACCATAGGACTAGTTGTTGTTGGATTGAAGATAGATTTCAGGGCTGCTTGGCTATCTGACCAAATAGTTACAGAAAATTGCTGTTCTTTGGCAAACTTGACAGCTTCTTTGATGGCAATGACCTCTGCCTGGATGACAGAATTCTGTTTGCGAAGTTTTTGCTTCCATGTGTGGATCTTAGAGCTGTTTAGATAAGCTACAAAGGCTGTACCTACACCTTCATCTAGTTTTGATCCGTCTGTAAAAATGTGCAGAGTGTCCAACGGGAAGTGCAGGGGGGCTGTCTCATCGTCTATTGTGATGAAATTATCGGTTTCTCTCAGCAGTAGTGTTTAAAATGTATAAAGGAAATACATAAAAATTGTAATACAATGAGACAAGTGTCATAAAGGAATAAAACTAGACATTTCAAAGTGGCACCTGAAAACTGCATTTAAAGTTTATAGCAGTTTTCCATCCCAGGGTCCTTTTCCCCTTGAGATGCATGGGTGGTCCGTATGATATAAAGATATTCTCCTTTTTGTTTGTGTGTGGCCAATCAAGGGTTTTGGAGGGAAGATTTCTGACCATTCCCTGGAAGACTAAAAATTACGCATTCATTTTATGATAAGAAAGTAACCAATAGAAGAAATGGGAGGAGACATGAAGACGATTATAAAGTTAAGGAGTTGAACCGAGAATGAAATGAAGACACAAAAGCCTCCGACGAGATATTAGGAATAAAAGCCTAACCCTACGATGAGATATGGGAGAAATAAAAAGACTTAGCTAAGTTATTGAGAACTACAAAAGTCCGCAGATGATAGAGAGAAAGTGACGGAGAGGTAAAGCACAGACTTAACCAAATGAGAGACATGGAGCTGATAAGTTCACGGGTAATGCTGGAGCAATGCGATGATGAAAAAAGAGCCTAAAGAAAGGGAAGCAACTGTACTGACCTACCAAGGGAAATGCACTATAAAGGGGGTGAGTTTTTTTAATCTCTTCCTCAGGACCCTGGCAACACTGTTTTCTAAATATGTTTTGATAAAGTTTATATATTGTAAAGATAATTAACCAAGTAAGTTAAATGTAAATGTTTAAATTTTAGTATTATAATAAAGTTGTATTATTATTTAACTGTGTCTTTCTGATTTGTTCTCACCAAGTCTCCACTAATTTCTAAGAACCTGAGTTAGCTCGGTGTTTCTTTATATACCGAGTTTCACCACGACATGTATCAGTTTAGAACATTAATTAACTATATTCGTTTTGATCATTTCATACTAGAAGTAGCACAGAAAATTGTATGGATTCCATAGCATTATATAGAGCACTGTTCATTTAATATAAAATATCTACACAAGATGCTTTGTAAAGTCCTGTCTAACTTTTTCAACAGTGGAATGCCATGTTAAAAAATCATAAAAAGCAAAATATAAATAATTATATATATGATAGAAATGTGACTCAAGATCAGGTGATCCACAAATTTCGAAATTTAAAGGCGCTATTTCCAGAACAAAATAAAATGCATGACGAAATTCATTTTCAATATTGCAAAACAAATGCCCTTTAATACCAATGACGTCTTGACTCGTGTGTTGCATTTTTCAATAGCTACCAGACTGTTATGTGTTGCAATGCTCCAGAATGAAGATAATTAATCCTTCAGCAAAACATTTATATGACTCATAATGTCCTGATTGAGAGTGGATTGAATATCAAGAATAAATATTCTTGTTGACGACTAGTTGGTTCTAGTTTCAAGTTTTGTTTCATAACAACTACGTCTTACACTTTCTAAAACCCATGTCATTATACAGTTGTCATTTCTGTAAGTTAAGTTCAGTTTCATAATATATTGTTTCTTTTCTACACTTAGTAATTTAATTTTTTTCGTGGATTTCGTTTTGTCATTATCGTTTTTACTACTTATACTTCAAAATGATTATGTCTTTTAAGTGAGATGATATTTTAAATTACTTCATCGTACTTTCAATTAAATATAATGTGTTTTAATATTGGATTTTTTTTTAAATTTTGAATAATTTGATTTATAAAGTATGTAAAACCGCATCATATTAAAATCACTAAAAAAATTTTATCGCATTACTGCAGCTTAATTTTTCTTCAAACACAAGATCATAATTCTTTTACCAAATGGTAAAAAAGCATTATTATTTAATGTTACAAGGTATTAGTAATCTCAATGAATTGCTTCCAGCTTATTGGTTTTAATATGTAGAATATGATTAAATAGCGATAATGTCAAAAATACTTAAAATGTTACAGTTTCATCAGATTTGTGTTAGAGTGGTTTTACATTTTTAAATATTTTTAATCTAAAAAAGATTATTAAATCTAAATTCGTGTGTAAAACTATTTCAGGGCTATTCATTACATTTTAAATGTCAAATTAATTCAATGTAGACTTACATTTTTCATTTTGTTGAATAAAAACAATTCCATGAAAACAGGCTTATTATGAAAACGCTCTCGAACCAATTTATAATATTTAGCAACAATAAAGTACTTGTATTCAAGTAAACCAATAAAGCTTAAAAAGAAAAAATAGAAGCGTTATCATAGCTATTTAATTTCACTTAAATAAGTGTATTTTTTAAGTGAAACTAAAAAAGCCGAAATGCTAAATAAGTCTGAAAGTCTGAAACTGGCATCGCTGCACATTCTCTAATTTTTCTTTGTCATGACAGAATAAACAAAAAAATGAAAGGTTCCTTTCATTTACCATTTCAAAAGAATTCTCTTCTAGTGGTATGTCTTATTGACAGAGTACGCTCACAAGTTTCCCATTATTCTCAATCAAAATACAAACTGACTAAAAGAAAGTTAAGAAGTAAAAGGTAAAGCTTGTCTAAAGATTCTTAGTTTTTCCTCTTTTAGATAGGTAAATAAACTAAATGCGCGTAAAGTTTGATGTGTGCATAGAATGCATTTCTTGCTTTGCTTGACTTCGCCTTTTCATTTGTTGAAAGCAGGAAATGTAAATGTCTTTTTTATATCAAGTTCAAAACGATGTAAACTTAAAAAGAAGCTTAAGTGGTTTTTCTTGAAAGGCAAAGAAATAAAAAGTTTTGACATTCAATAAGTATTTAAAAGTGGGTATAATCTAAAATAATAAATCAATGCATACCACAATGACTTTTCCTTTTTTAAAATTTTTAATCAAAAACTGTAATGTTAACTAAATTGTTTTTGTATTATTTTGAGATTATGCTAATAAAATTTTTTTAACATTTCCATGACATCATTTTGCATTTTCAATTTCCCAGTTAAAATTAATTTCGTAACAATTAGAATTTTTTAAGCTTTTTTATTCATAATTTCGTAATAATTTGAGTAAATCTCAACGCTGTAAAATAATTTGTTTCTGAATTTAGTCACTTGTAAATATTATGTGAAATTAAAAATTAAGGGCTCACTGGGACTTAATGCAAGGAAATATTTTAGAAAAATTATGGATATTTTAAGAATAAATATTTTGTCATGATTTTTAAAGCATATTTTCTTAAATTTATGGCTAACTCTTTGAAATAATTTGAAAGTAGATAAATCAAGAGTTAAATTAAATAAAAATTATCATATTTCACATTCTTATTTTACTTTTCGTATCCTAATTTTCTTATATTATTTTAAGCAGAAATCTTTACAAACTTTGCCTCTAAACAAACGTATCTCATTATTTATAAATTATTTTTCTTTATTCCTTCAGTAAAGCGTTATTAATTCATGATTCAAATGTATTTTAAAATTTTGCAAATATATTTCAATTTCCTTTTTAAAAAACAAACAGCTAATTAAGAACAGTGTAGCTATTTTTAAAATTGTTTCTTGATTGTTATTAATATCTCCTAAGTATATATCTCATAGGATTTCTTAAATTAGGAAATAATATTAAAGAACACGTGTTTCCTTCATTAAAATATATCACTACTCATTAAATTTAGTTCGAATGCTATAAATGGTCTAATTACAAGTTTCAATTTTCTATCTTACTTCAAAATTATTTAAGAGATCCTTTAGTGAAAAATTTAAGTAATTGAACCTGCTTAAAGTGTTCTATAGACCTTAAGATTAATAAAATGTTCATTCAAAAAATATTGAAATATAGGATTGCATTTCTGTATGTGCAACTATACATGTACATGTGCATATATGTGTTTCAGAGTTCTTATTTCTTTCCTTTTTAAATCAGTTCAATATTTAAATGTTCTTTTGGATAGAAAAAAAATGCAGATACACTTTTAACTTCGAAATCGAAATTTATCTCTCAGTGTATAACTTTCCTTTCAAAATCATTCATCGTATAATTTTTTAAGAGAAAAAAGTTTATTTTATATTCTTCAACAAGAGTTTGTTATTAGTATTAAGATTTAATGAGTACATTTCACCCATATTTAATTCCAATTCAGGAGCTGACTACTCAATACTAAATTGTGTCTCAAAACTGAAAGATGTTGTATGTTGCTTTAATTTTTAGTAATAATAGCAGTTGCAGTTACACAACAGTTATTTTTAATATTAGAGAACTTAATGAACCGAATTCATGAAATATGTTAGCAATTTCATGAACGTCAATGGAGGATTTTGGTTTTAAATTAAGTAAAGCGTTTACAAATATAATTACAAATAACAAAATTAGGCATGAATGGATGGCATTTGCAAATTATTTTTATACCAAAATCAATAACGGATAAAAGAAATAAAAATAAAGCACATGCTGGACGTACAATATAACTTTTGAGATGCTTAAAGCAACATTCCAATTAAATAAATTCTGACTGAATATTGTCAGTTTTTGACTAAATAAGAAGCAATTAATATGTAATGTGATAATCACAATATACACATATTCAGTGTTCATTAAATGAGCTGCGAATCTTTGTTGAAATACTGACATAATATGCACATTGATTTAGCTCATTGATATGCAAACAGTAAAAACTATTAGCATCATTTTTGCTTATATAATTATCTATAACTTGAAAATAAAAACAAACCTTAAGGAATATTTCTTAAATTATAGAAATGAATGTATTCACAGCACGCTTAGAATAATTACGTTGGAAATGATGTCTTACCCAGAAGCAACAGAAGAAAGCTCACAAAGCTTTTTCAAGGTATTATTACAGAAAAGTCATTGCAGAAAAGAGAGCATAACACTACAGTACAAATATTGTTATGTTCATATGCTTGTAAATATCATAGATCATAGTAGATAGATTTAAATGAATACCAATTATTTCTTTTGAAATAACCATTGAAACTTTGAGTAACTTTACAAAATTGACATTGGTTATGTGTAAACATTAGTAATCCACGGAAGCGAAAGGATTTTTTTTTAATTGTGCATTTTCTTATATATTTTAATATACAATGATATGGAATGATATAGAATGATATACATGATATGCAATGTTATTTTCATGATTAATATAAAGCTTTGAAAAAAAGATTATTGCCTTTCGGATTAATTTTTAATCAGTAGTTACTCTGAACAAATCTAAAGATAGAAGCGATGCCGCGGTAGCATGGTTGGTTAGGGCGTCGTTCTCGTTACCAAAAGGTGGTGAGTTCGAATCCCGGCTTAGCCAAAGATCCGTCGTATTCACTAATGGTAACTGGGGCACGTAAAAAATGTCGGGTTGCAATGTCCTACATGTTACCATTTCAAATTAATACCTCTGGGGGTGGTTGGAGCCAGGCTTTGGGTCTTCACTGGTTTCAATCTCTAAATTGCTAGATTCAGATGGTTCTGCCATCTATGAGCCAAAAGTCGTACTTCCACCTTCGTATGAGGGTGCTCTATTCAAAAACGGTGGATACTCTCTTTTTGACTTCATTTGCCTAGTTTCTTGACTGGCGGGCATAGTAGCATTGCCAAGTGTCATCAGTAACAACAACGAGATAGAAGCAAAGATATTCATCGAAGAAAATGCAGTTTTATTTACTTTTCCTGGTTTTATGTTTAAACCTTGTATGTATATATTTTGATATTTATTTGAACAACAATGTATAACAAATTACTAAGAATTAATAGAAAGATATCAATAAGGTGTGTAAATGTTTCAAAATAGAATAAACAAGTCATTTCATTAATAAATATACTAACAATTATGAAAGTATTATTTCATCTAATTAAAAAAATAATTCTTATATATATTTTTAATAATTTATAAAGCATAAATTTTAAAAATAATAAAAACTGCACAGTAAATAATAAAAGAATAGGGAATGAAATTTTAAAAAATATTTCAATTATTGGTTCGAATGTCTTTCCTAATATCTTGTTCTATATAATTACAAGCATGATTTACGATTTAAATGATTAATTTGTCATTCAAATAATAGATAATTGATTAACACTCGAAACTAAAAAAATACATGATTAATGATGCAAACAATTTTCATATTCTATTATAATGTGAACAATTAATTATATTTATACTAGTATATGATTATAGATAGTATTATAGCATCGAAATAATCAGTAGTGCGAGATATTTCCTAAGTTGGCTTTTGAAACTGAGATGTATATAAAAAGCTTTTAATTTAAGCAAATAATCTTTACTAATTTGAGAATTCATTTATTGATACTTAATGATACATTGGAAGAAAACTTTTTATTTATGAAATTAAATGGAATTAAAGTAGGAAATAATAAATTTTTGCAACAAAATAGTAACTGTAATTACAATATTGCTTTAATATTGTTACACTAAAACTTAAATAATAATACGATGTCATATTATTGCAAACATTTAATTTTAATACTTAAAATATTCTTTAAATCATAATAATGACAAAATTACAAAAATAAATTATGGTTGGTTGGTTGGGTTTTGTGGCGCAAGATCCAAAAAGGACAAGCTGCGCCACAAAAATAAATTATAGAATAAGTAAATGAGTAAAGTATTTTCCTTTGTTACGGGTTATTTTAAATTAGACTAAATTAATGTAACTGAAACCAAAATGTAGATTAACAATAATAAATATATATAGTATGTTGATATATATAGTATGTTATGTAGTGGAAATAAATCTAACTAAAATTTCTCTAAGAGACAAACATATGATTAATACTATATTGTAAATTTATTTTGTATAATACTTTGTTAAAGTACTTTAGAATTGTTTGAAATAATTTAACTCAATATCAAACCATGCTTTTTAAAAATATTTACAGTCTTTTAACATTGAATATTGCTTTCAAATTTTTAAAAGAACATTTTTTGCTTGATATCTCCCAAATTTTTTTCGAGGTCATTTAAATTAAAATGGCGGAGTGGATATATCAAAATATTTGTTTCTGTTCCCTCTTCATTTAATATTAAATAGATGTAAGCAAAAGCATATAATTTTTCTAAAATTTGTTTAAAAAAATCTTCAAACTAACAAAGATTGATCTAATTATTTTATGTACTTTTTAGATTAAAAATTTGGTGAAATGTCAATATTAAATTATATTTCCCCTTTACAGAAATAGGGCCCAACAAAATGTAAAAGCATGTTTGAAATGATAAGTCCACAGAATTTACTTTCCATAAATTATGTCTATAATAGCTGACACTATTTTTTTAAATATGCGTGCGTGATTTTTCTAATTAATCATATCCTTCTAAATAGGAAAATGCTTTAGTTACTTTATCAACTTTATCAATTTATACAAATATCATCTATTTAACGGTAGTCTTTTTATGTAATAATTTTAATGATTTTATATATTCATGTCCCTTAATGTTATGACTTTGATGATTTCGCTGTTATCAACATTTCTACAAAATTTTTATAATATCTCTTCAGAATTTGTTTAACAGACAAACTTCAGAACTAAAATACAAACAATATTCAGTCTTTTTAGACATCTTAGTGATTGCATACTTTCTAATATTATTTAAATTATCTATTTTTCATGAGAATGCTTTATAATAATTTCATCTTTATCAAATTAATTGTACTTTCTCATATAAATTTTGTATTTCCTTTCATCTAACAGAATTTTATTCCTTGAAGCAGTATTCAAAACAAACCGCAATTGTAAAATTTTATATATCAATAAATAGTTATATTCTAGTAATATAAAAATAACTACAAACTTACTTTAGTTTGAAAATAATCTGTCCATAAATTTTAATGAAAAGCTAGAACAAATTATTCTTAAAAATAATATCTTAAATATCTTAAAAGTAATTGCATATCTTAAAAGTAATATATTTGGGATAAATATTTTAAAAAAATGCTTTGTTTAATGTTTTATCAAATTACTGAATAAATTAGTTACTTGTTTTATTCAATTTTTCCCATTCACAATGAGTTTAAAATGAATTTGAATATATAAATCAAGCAAAATAGTTTGGAATTTTTTGCACATATTTTATAAGAAATGAGACAGGATGATAAAGCTTCGATAAAACATCTGATTATTATTTTAAAATTTATTGATATGAGATAATCTATACTAATTCTAATGCTTGTTAAAGACAGATAATCAAGAGATAAAAATTAACTTTCATTAGTTACAACAACAATAGTAAATTAATTCCATCAAATCGCTATAATCCTCTAGCACAGTGATTCTCAACCTGTGGGGCGCGCCCCCCTAGGGGGGCGCTAGTACACTAATGGGGGGGCGCGAGCATATCCAAGAGAAAATGTTATTTAAAAAAATGGATTAAATGACTGAAAGGAAAGAACACACACACACATACAAACAAAATACATTTCGACATATTTAATAATTAACTTATTTACTTAAAACAACTTACGAAGAAGGGTTTAATATTAGAAATAGACACTCTCAGTTCTTTTTCTATATTTAGCTGAGATCTATATTTTGTCTTCAAAGAAGCCACCGTAGAAAATCCAGTTTCACAAAGGTAAGATGTTGAAAATGGTAGTAGAATGCGAAATACCCTTGTTTTTAGTGCAGAAAACTTATCATCCACTCCTGCCCAAAATTCAAAGAGTGATTTATTACTAAATCGTCTTTTGGTTTCGCCGCTTGCCGTGAAGTCTATGAAGGTTTCTTCCCCTTCGATTGAGAGTCCTTCGGGAGTATTTTGAAATGGATCCCTCACCCTCTTGTAACTTGATATCAGTTTGTCGTCAGCAAGAAAGTACTTTTTAAAATTCTTTGCTAGCATTACTAAATGATTTTCAATGGTTACAAAAACAACTTTTACATGTTGTTCTTCAGCTTTGTAAGTTTTAATACAATCATTCAATTTTGCAAACATTGTTAAGTTTTCTTGCTTTAAATTTCTGCTGCACAATTCCAACTTCTTACAAAAAGCATTAACTTTATTACTCGTATCTAATATGTGTGTATTTGCTCCTTGCAGTCGAAGATTCAAGTTATTTAATTTCTCGAATATGTCGATCATGTAGCTCAATTTCAACACAAATAAACTATCGCGAAAATTCTCAGCTACCGATCTGTTTTCCTCTTCTAAGAAAACGGCGATTTCTTCTCTTAATTCATAAACACGTTGCAAAAATTTCCCTCGAGATAACCATATTGCCTCGCAATAAAATAGTAACGCTGAATGTACTGCACCCATGTCTTTACAAAGTGCGGAAAAGATTCTTAATTTCAGGGGTCTCATTTTTATATAATTTACTACGGTTACAACCGTAGTTAACACAATATTCAAACCAGGACTCATTTCTTTGGAAGCCAAAGCTTCTCTGTGGATCATGCAATGTGTCCAGACGAACTGTGGCGATTTTTGTTTCACAAGTGCTGGAATACTTTGGAATCTTCCTGACATAGAATGAGCACCATCCGTGCATATTCCGACGCAATATTTCCATTCTATGTTTGCCTCGTTCATAAAATCATTTAAGATAGCAAATAAAGCGAGTGCTGTTGCTTTGAGTTCTATTGGTTTGCAGGAAAGTAATTCTTCTACTACTGACAAATCATAACAAAATCTAACATAGGCAATGAAATGAGCATCTTTATTACTATCTGTTGCCTCATCGAGTTGTATTGAAAACACTTTGTAACTCAACTTCGACAAAAGCTGACACTCTACATCTTCAGCTATATCAGCAATTCGACGGGCAACAGTATCCTTTGAAAGAGGTATAGACTGCATTTGTTTTGCAAAATTATCTCCAAACATAATTTCTACAATATCAATCGCGGCTGGCAAAATAAGCTCTTCACCAATGGTGAGAGGCTTTTTACATCTGACTATTTTATATGAAACTTTGTAAGAGGCAATTCAAGATTTATCATTCACAGACAAAGTTTTTTTAAACAATAATTTTTGCTTTTCATATGATTTTAATTTTAATTCGAAGAATTCTCTGGGTTTGTTTACGTACTCACTATGAAGCGTTTCCAAATGTCGTTTAAGTTTATTAGGTTTCATGCTGTCTGCCGCCAACATTTTTGAGCAAATGATACACAGGGGCCTTTCTTCTTCATTTACTTCAGTACTAGTGAACCCAGAATTTAAGTATTCTTGAGAATATTTTCTTGATTTTATTTTCGGAACCACGCTGTGTATTGTTGATGCTTGTCTATCGTCTAATGCTCACTTACGCCCGCTTAAAAATTTATCCATGATTCTGCATTAGTCTGCTGCCGTGAATATTTAATACGGTGAATTGCAATTACCCGAAAATATATATAATATACACATTCAGAATAGATTCATTAGCGATAGAAGGATCGACACGAATGAGATTGTCTGAAATTGAAATTGGCGTCATAGAACTTTCTCCTTCTCCCTATGAGAAAACATTTGTTCACATCTGCGCAAGCTCCTAGCTTAATTTTTTGCTGACCAGACAAATTCCAGACAAATCGAAACTTCTCGCGAAATTGTGAGAATGCCCGACATAGCGGGACGCAAGAGCAATAAAAAAAGCATAGGATTCCTGTTTTTTCAATGCTGAGGATCGGTGTTGCAAAATGTCAATAAATTTCGGTATTCTTGGTAATTTGTAAAGTTTAAAATTAAGGTTGTAGAGTAGGTTTGGCGCCAAAATACTCAAGATACATTATTATTGTATATATTTTATTGTATGCGGTGGGGGGGGGCGCGATGAAAATTATGATTGAAAATTGGGCCGTGAATACTAAAAGGTTGAGAAACACTGCTCTAGCACATCAAACAACTTCCTAAAAGCAGTCTCTCTTGTTGCCAGATACAGTTTAACTAATCATAATTTATTCAATACAATATTTATATTCAAATACATCACACTAAAAACCAAAGCTCCAATGACTGAGAAATTCAAAAAATATTTTGAATTCTTAAAATTCCTAATTTTATTCTCAAAAACATAAAATGCATTAAAATATTAATTAATTTATTTACAATTAATGTTTTAATATTCATCGAATGTAAAAATTAATAATTTTATTTACTATGATCACCATCATATATTTATAAAAATTACTTAAATGAAATTGTTAATTAAGTTTAAAAGCATTTAGTCTTTTTAATTTTGAGGTTCAATTATTCAAATTGTAATAAATTATCTTAAAATTTATTTTGTTTTTCCAAGTAAGTTAAAATGTTTCCAATCATATCTTTTTCTGACGGTTACGTAATCAAGTTGTTATATCGTAATTAATAACGAATTTCATTGTAATTAATAACGAAATGTGCATTGTCATGAGATACTTTAGTAAGGCAAATGTTTGGAAAAAATGTTTGTTTTTAAATTTAAAAAAATCAATAAATCTTCCATAAAAGTTCTATTCGTTTCAAATCTTTGTCAACAGGCTTATAGATTTGTTTGGAGACTTCTAATAAATGTCTCAGTTGTGACGAAAAATATTGACAAATGTTTACTAAAGTAACAAACAAACTGTTAGACTGGCAGGCATACACCTATTCTGTTCAATAGTTATTTAATTGACAAATTTTCAAAAGCTATTTATTTTCAAAAAAAACTTTAGTTTTTTTTTATTTATTTATTTAATAAATACTTTGAAGTCTTAAAGGAATTCAATGGTGTTTTCTCGCGCTTCAGCAGAAAATCCCTAAATGCGGTGAAAAAAATTGGTTTTGTAGTGAATTTTGTTTTTATTATGCATCACTGAATATTTTCCTTGCGGTTAGTATTATTCTTCAGACTGATGGCGATAAGAATTTATTCAGTCTGCTGTGTTTATGCTCAGAAAAAAGAATATATAAATTTATTCCTATAAAACACAAATAGTGAGCTTATTTCAGTAGCTGCCACATGGGGGAAGATTTAAAATTTATTCATTTCATGTTCAAATGTTATAAAGGATATGTGCTTATTGATTTGCACTGCTTCAAGGAAACTTACTAATACATTATTCTTAATTTTTCTTATGCAATACATTTTGCTTATTGTACTGCTACGTCACAGAAGCATTTTGGCGATTATTTAGTCTCATAAAATATTGGAAGAAAAATTACTTATATACTTTTAAGAGTTCGTAAAAGTGTTTTTTGTATATTCATCAAAAGTATATAGAAGACTATAATTTCAAATATTTTTTTCAAAACTTTTTTCTTTCATTCTCCGATTTTTATATAAAATGCTTAAGTAAAAATCTTCATAAGTTATTGCAGAAATTTAATTTCATTATTGTAAGGATCAGGCGTTCTTCAAACTAACCAATACTTACGAGTACGCTGTGTAACACAATTTTTATTTTTGTCAAGAATTTTTTATCTATTATTTAGCATTCTTAATTACTTTGATAATTAAATCATAATGATTCATTAGTTTGGAAACTTTTTATGGATCGGAAAATATGAAAAAAAATGAGAAAAGGATAAGTAGAATCCTGTTGAAGAAACGAGTTGTTTCGCCATCAAGAAGTTTCCATTTCTATGCTTGTTCTATGCGAAGAACGTCGTATTGAGAATGACTACTCACGATAAAAGTTCATTAAGAACAAAAACCTTTTTATAGTGAGGCATAGTGACAAGGGTGTCAAATCAAGCACACATTTGTGATAAAAAAAATTGCAATCATTATCTTAATATCATTGATGAAGACCGGGTCCTTTAAAAAATATAGCAATATTATTCTTATTCAAAATCGGGAGAAGATTACGAGTGTATGGCAGTTTTTTTCTGCTGGCATGGAAAACCAGAAACATGAGGTAATAATCTAATCTATAAATGTTTCTTTCTCAAAATTAAAAGCTCTTCTCAAATTATCACTTTTTTTAGATAAGTGTAGTTGTCTCCGTTCGCATGAACTATAAATCTTTGAAAAAGTATATGACATAAAATTTTGATTTTGGTAGAATTAGTATTAAATTTCAAGCATTTTAATCACTGATATAGATTATCTTATGCAACCTTAAAATCAACAAGTGTTCAGCTCAGATTTAGCATGTGTTACAATCTTAAACAATATACCTTGAGTTGCTGTTTTGTTAAATACATTTCAAGATATTTAATTTAAATGTTATAAATATCATATCTATCCATCACAGAGCTAACATTTTGTTATTGTCCATTTGAATATAAAAGGATGAAACTAAGCATTGTAATAATAAGTTAGACTATCAAAAATGAATATTAAATACATTAGCTGGGTCATTTTAATGTGACTTCTATTTACGTCATAAGTTTAGAAAATCCAGCCCTGAATTAAAATTTATTTGCTTTATCAACGAGACAAGTAGCATATGCATATAAAGGTTGATCTGGTAGTATTCTTCTCACAAACGCTTGTAAAATCCTTACGCTTGTTTGTTAGAACAAATCTTCTATTTGATTGAATAACAGTATTTTTAATTTATCATCAAGAGTTCAGAAAAATTTTGACGTAAAAATTTGGGAAAAATTGAAACTGTTAAAATAAACTCTCTTATTTTTTAAAACTATATACTGATTTAAAAATAATTATGGATGATGTTTTGTTTTCATATGAAGACAGAAATAACATATTACATAGTTTTAGAGCACTAAAATGTCTGAAATATAGAAAAAATGTGGTGGTATCATTAATATGTCATAGAAAATGAATATTTTCGTATATTATATTTTCATCTCCTCTATGAAAATATTATATTCCTATTAAATTAAGTAGATCGTATATATTTCATTTCTAATAGATACAAAATTAATTATGTGCCATCGAAAAAAATTATCTGATAGTTAATCATTTTTTCCTGTCACAAGCTGTGGTTGACGTGTTCAATTATTTACACTGCTTCGGATCTGGATTTTCGACAGTTAATTTTCTTGCTAAATATATCATTTATGCATGAGCATTCTATTCAAAAAATGTCTAAATTATTAACTATTTGGATAAAATAATTGTATCATTATCAAAAAGAATACATTAAAATAAGTATAAAATATATGACAGAATATTTTTGTCACTAAATTCCAATTTAATTATATCACTATCTATATTTTAAATATTTCTATTACAGGTAATCTATAAAATTGAACACCAAACATTTCAAATAATCAACTATCTTTATTACTTTATATATATATATAAATATATATATATATATATATATATATATATATATATATATATATATAAATTTATTGAGACAATTCCCTTTTTCCTCAGTTGGGCATTTGAAGAAAATGTTTTTTTTACTATACCAAATGTAGTTTAATGTTTTAGTCATTAATTCATAAAATTTTAGTTTTCGAACATTACTATGCTTTTCAAATAGTATTTAAGATTACATCTTAAAACTGACTTCTAGAAGTTACTAGATACATTAAAATGTTGACTGTTTTGTTTCTTTACTTATCATTAATGATTACTACACTTTAAAATCAATAAATGATTATTAAAAGTTCTAAAAATATTATCTATCAAATTCTTTAAGGATTAAGTATTTTGAAGAATAAAGAATAAAAAAAGAGTTTAATAAGTTTCCATGTGACTTAAGATCTGCTGAAGGGCTCATAATTTCAACATCAATGAAATCTTCAGCTTTTAAAATATTATAAACATATATGACGAAATTTAGAATGTAAATAGAATTTTGTTTTCTAAATTCTTTTTAGATATAGTTAATACTTAAATTCATTCTAATTTAACAGATTTCAATACACATAGGAATATTTTCGTATATACAGGTATAATGAAAACCCAATGAAAATTTTTAGATAATTTTATTATTACACCTTTGGAATTGTCCATTATCTTTTAAAATGGGATTAGAAATCACAGCAATGAATAGTTATAAAGAAGGTAAAATTTTAACAAGCTCTATTTATGTTAATCAGTGACTAATGCAAATAAATAGAATATTAATATCAAATTTTCCAACTTAAGGATACTTAACATTTTTAGAATAATCTTTAAGCCAAACCTCGAAATGAGAATTAGTTTTTAAGTTTCTCAGTGAAGTTCATTGGATTCATGGTTTAAAGAAACTCGTGATTACTAATCAATATTCAAATTTATCTGCTCATATTAATCTAATACTCTGTGCTCTTTGCTCTTTATGTTTTAATTTCGGTTAATTAATAGAAGTTAATTGATAAGGAAGAAAGTATTTTAGGATTTTTAGGAGTCGCAATCATTTAAATGTATAACAATTTTTATGATACTACTTATACTTATCAAATTAATAAAAGCAGTACAGCCGAGGTGTTAATTAAGATTACTTCACAAAGTTAAATTGTTGATGTAGCTCATCCTAAATTGTTATAAGTAAATAAAATTATAAACAAAAAAATCATCTATTACTACGTAAAATATGGCTACATCTATAATATTAAAGTAACAACAGTAATCAAACTTTTTATATTTCAGAAATATCTTTAAAGAGAATAATTGCACAAAATTCCGCCCCTTAAGACCAGATGTCAGATTTGTCTCGGGTTAGAAAAATTTAACTCAGTAATGGTGACATTTAAAATCTAAATTTATTGCATGTATTTAATTTAAGTAGTTCTTTAAAGGCGTCTATATTTAAGTAGACAAAAAGGGGAATAAAAGGATTGCCATAATGAATTAGTTAGTATTTCTAGTGTTGAGCCTTATTGATTGCAAGTTCTAACTTACAACTGAAAGTGAAAAAGAAATTTTCTTCTCAGAATAATGGAGTATAGTCAACTTGAATTGAATAATTTCAAATAGTTAAATGAAAAAGAGTTTGTTTATTTTGTGTATTAAAACAAATTGTTGCTTACACTTAAATTTTGTGAAGATTTTTCTTTCAAAAGCTTTAGAAATAACAATTCTATTTTCTTACGTAGAGCACAGCATAAATTCTAAAACAAGCAATTCTAAGCGAAAAACATATTCTGGAATTATATTTTTTCATTTAAAAATAGTAACCTCAAAAACAGTGTCTAACATTTTTAAAAGATCAAATAATGTGTTAAGAAAATAAGATACATTAAATGAAGTTTGATTCTCTAATAAGGCATGTAATACAAATAATATTCATCATTTTACTTTAAGCGAAACTTTTATATGATTTATTAACACCTCTAAATAAATCATTTTCGAACAATATTTGAAAATATTGATTATTTATATTTAATGAATTACCTTTTTTTTTTGTAAGCAAAATTGATGAAAAAATAATGGTGATTGAAGCACAATAGGTGCAAATATCACTGTGATATATTATAAAATCAGTATCTAATTTAATTTCACATCTACAAATACTACGCATTTTAAAAGTATACTGTCAATATATAAGAATATGACTTCAATTTCCCAATATTTAAATACATTTTTTAATTTACAGATATGGAAAAATAACTATAAATTTAAAATATTGTTTCTCAAGAATAAGAATTTACTTTTGAAACAGGTACACAAAAATTTAAATATAGACCTATGAAGACAGTATATTTTATTAATTCATAAAAGTTATGTAAATGAATGAAGTTCAATTTATATTTTCAAATTACTTTAACCATATGATAGTGGTATCTTATATTTAAATATATGTTTAATTATAAGATATGTTTTACATTATATGTTTACAAAATTAAATATATGTTTACAAAATTACATTAAGAATTTTGGAAAAATCCTTAAATGTGGTTGTTTTTAAATTAAAAATATTTTTTTAAAAAAAAAAACCTAACCTGTAAAAGTGCTCTGATATAATTAAGTTTTTGATTAACTGTTAATTATATTTCTTCAATGTTAATTACATGTTGTGCATAAAAGTCGCCAACCGGATAAAAAGAAACTAATTAGAAAATTCCAAAAAATTCACAATTATCAAAATGGAGGTATTTTAAAAGAAAGAAGAAAATGATTAAGTAAAAAAAGTAATTAAGAAATAGAAAGAAAATTGCAACAGAACACTTAGTAAACATTTATGTAGTAAAAAAAACCAATTTGTTGCTGAAATGTTTTGTAAAAGAAAAACTAAATAATTAACTGGAGAAGGAAGTCAAAGATGGGTGCATTTATGATTAAAAACGTTTTTCCAACTTTAAATAGAACATAAAGACGATGACTGTATGCCTTAAAAAAAAGTATCAAATTTCGTTGCTGTACATCGATTTTGGCGATAGTGAGAATCATTAAAGGTAAAGAAAATATGCTGATCTTAATTAAAATTTGAACAATGATGAATACTAAGATGAAAAAGCAATAATAAACAGTTAAAAATATAATTATAGACTAAGTATCATGTTTAAATAATTTAAATGTTTAGAATATGTACGTAAAATATTACTATAATGTAATTTAGATAGCGATATTAATTTATTTGTCTATTTATAGCTAATGGTGTATGTAATCCTTGCTAAAACGAAAGTGAAACTTTATGTTGAAAATTGGAAGTTTCTTTTTTGATTATCAAATGTGTGTATCTGGAATTCTGTATTTAAAGAAAATTTTATCTACAGATCAGTGTTAAAATAGTGCACAGAGTCACTTAATTGATAAAATGTCATGAAACACATTTAGTAGAGTAATTAGTTGGACACACATAGCTCACAGCTATTTATTGTTTACAACTCTACAGATTATGAAAATTTTCAGATGTTGGAAAGGGCAAGTAGGTGAACAAGACAAGGCGAGTGGAGCTTTAAGTATGAATTGCCATAAGTATACAACTGATAAGCAACTTCCTCAATGTCTGGCTACTTTATCTGGAACAATTATATCGGGGAAAACTGTAATTAGAAAAGCTAGTTGAGAACTAGTTTTAATTAAGAAAACAGTTGTGTGTTTTTTTCATTCATTGTTTTTCAAAGAAGAAACTCCTGATTACCATTCTAGAAAGATTAAGATTTTTCTGTCCTCTTCAGTTTTTCTGTCCTCTTCAGTACATGGCTATATTTATCACAAAAATCTATTGGGAACAATTTTCATCTGATAAAAACTGCAGTGGCGCAAACAAATCAGAGATCAATCGCTTTGGTGGTTACGTCATCATTGTTTGAGAAGATTTCATACTGGATATGTTTACACCATTCTTTAACATTTCTTCTTGCACTGTGATGCATACATACATAGTAGTGAGGTGATCCCTTGATTATACCAAAGGTTAACAGACTTGGAATACTCACCTATCATCAATTGCCTGATAATTATGAGCTCCTATAAAATGACTAAGTTATACTTGAGATACCACATTCCTCTCATTATCTACGCCTTATCAACGTAAGGACTTTGGGCATGATAGATTGCCCAAATTGTCTGACCATACAGAGTTGCATTTACAAATGATTATCTTGAAAGCAGCATCTATTTATCATATAATATAGCCACTGAGATTACCATACCTTAAGCACATGGAGCCCTTGATGGATATTGTAAAAAGAAAATTTGCTCATCTATGGTACCTTTAAGGACTTCAAATCATCAAAATCAGCGTTTTTAGATGAATGTTGATTACTACCACAGCTTTTTATCAATAGTCTCTTCAATAATAAGATAGTTCTTTGTTTCAACTTACAGTTAGTTACAAGTTAGTATCACTTGCGGCCAGACGAAGCAATAAGAAGCAAATATAAGTAAATTAAAGATTGCATCCTATTTTTATCAATAATGCTATCTGTTTATCAGCTGACTTTAACTCCTCATGCAAATTATTTGTAGCCATTCCCTGCCATACAATATTAGTATACCAAAATTTCATTAATTTAATTTATTTATTTACAGAAGTATTATGTATTTTTCATGAATTCTTAATTATGGATACCGGTGTACCGACATTACTTCAGTATAATTTAAATTTTGTTAGACAGAGATGCTTTTTATAAAGATGGCAATAAGAAATAATAAAGGAAGTAGTTACAAAAATAGTATTTTACCGAGAAACAAATACAAGACAATCAAATACTCTTAAATTGTATAAATTTTGAATGATTTTCACTATATGGATTAATACTTTTATAACTATTTGAAAATTTTTCTATTCAGATAAAATAAGAAAATTCATTTACTCCATGGTAGACACTACAAATGGTGATTCTTATAAATTACGGAACAACAAAGTGAGAAATAAAATGAAACTAAATACGAAACCGCAAATGTGTGTGTAGAATTTATATTTTTTAACGTTTCTGGAAGAATGAATAATGTTGCATTTAAGAAATATAATGCTTTGACTTGGTCATTCACATGGTTAATTTCCTAATAGGCATAACAACGAAAAAAATTCTAATAATTGTTTTAGATAGGAAAATCATTTTAACGTAACTTTAAAAACGAAACCAATATTAGTAAAATGTGTTGTTGTTGTTTCTTATCCCCCTTGTGTAGGAAAGCCCACACCAAGTCCAGAAGATTTGGCATAGGGTAGTATGCAACTTCTATTTTGGAGAGGAACCACAAGGGCAGAAAACAGACTTGACCTCTGAACAAACATACCATAGGTATCTATTTATAGGGTAGGAAACCATTCATACTCCATTCATACAAGGAAAGAACAAAGACAGGATAGAGAGAGAGGGAGAGAAAGTACATCCATGGGGATTCGAACCCAGAACTCCTCATCCTCAGTGAGGCATGCTAACCACTAGACAGAGTAGGCGGCTAGTAAAATGTTTGACTTTAATAAAAGAAATTTTAACCAAAATAATAAAAAAACATATACTATCAATAATTGACCAGTGCACAATGTTTTAAACATGCACAAGTTGCTGAACAGAATACTCCTTCAAAGGTTCTTAACAAAACCATTTGCAATCACCACTTACAAAAATATATTCAAAAGATGCAATGATTCTTTAGCAACTACAGGAGAAAAGCAAGGAAAATGTGTTTAAAGGGAAAATCAAAAGTATAAGAGTTAAATTACCAGAAAAAATATGTGAATATAAATTATAAATAGAACAATGTTATAGAAAACTAGGAAAAAAAATTACTTGAAGACAGCAAATGAAAATATGAAACCTGATAAGAAAAAAAGAAGCTTATTCAAATAACAAGGAGACGTTACAATGTTTATAATTTTTTCTAAGCTACTAATTTTTAAATATTAAATATGAAGATATTTATTGCTAAATTTTAATTTCATCTTGATAACTATTTTTAAAGTCTCTTTAGAATTAGTAATTAAATAAGTTAATTATTAAACATGCATTTAAAATTAAAAAAGGGAAATACTTGTTCTGAAAGGGCTAATTATATATATAGATGTGTGCAAATGATACGTGAAGTATATTCATTTTGCATATATTTGAACTTGACATGAAATTATACATTTATAACTATCTAAAAAATGTAGCAAAAATTAAATTCTAAGTCAAAGCAACTTGAAGTGGATATGTGAATGAAACTGAAATAAATGTGGTATCTAGATGGTTACATTTTCCAGTACCTGAAACCTTTCGTAAATGAAATCTAGTAGACTCTAAGTATATTTTCTGAATGTATCTCTTTTCAGTCTTCCGCTTAATTAATTTTACATCTGATTTGATACATTAATATCTTAACGTAAAATTAATAAATAATAGATCAATTTTACCAATGATAAAACTTATTTAGACATCGAATTTAAGGAGTTATTATAACTAGAGAAGACAAACGCTTATAAGAAAAATATCAATGAAATAAGAAACAAAAGATATATTAGATACTTATTTTGTATATGTCATACAAAAAGAAACAAAATGAGTTGTCAACTGATTGTATTTTAGGTTTAAAAAGAAGGCACTTGAAATTTTAGTGTTAAAAAAGGGAATATTATAGAACATGTTATATAAAAAATTGAAATTGTCTTTCTATAAGCGGAAAAAAATGCAGTGAAAACAGAAGCAAAAATTACATTAGACATTTTTGTATAGGATATACCAAAAGAAACAAACATCCCAAAAAAGTAAACAATTCACCACTGATTGAAGTTTCAGTTAAAACTTAAAAACATTTTAGAGTTTAACAGATAAAACTGAGCATATTACAAAATTAATGTTGCGATGTTTTGCAATACGAAATGCATTTGTATGATAAATTATCCACAAATAAATAAAATGAGGTATATAATGCTTGAAAATTCTCTTTAATTACAAAGATGTTAATTGAACTCCGAATTCTGTTCATCCAGTGTTAAAGTATTTCCGATTGGTGACGCATTCAGAAAGGCGAAAATGCATTTCTCTGTCAAGAGTGAAAATATTACTCTCAGAAAACAATGAAACTCTGAACGAAAATAAAACAAAAATTTTTAAAAAATAGAAATTGTTAATGTTTAAAAAATTATACTGTGAGAACCTTTAAATGACAATTTTAAAAAAGAGGAAAAGAACCAAATCAAAAGCAAGAAGAGTTGCCAACAGAGAAATTAATTACTCTTTAGCAGAAAAACTTAATAGGGAATTTAAATTAATATTAATTATGATTTAAATTAAATGAAAATACTGTAATCAAAATTTTGATAAGAGACGTAGTTTTTAAAGTTAGCCCGGGACCGACATTACAATATAAGTTTGACTCCATTAGACTGATAACATTGACAAGATAAAGATTTGGCAAAAAAACAAAATAAGCATTTTATTTACATTCGATTACATATACCAGATATGTTACTGTTAAGAGGCACGGAAAGAGGCACGGGTAAAGGAAAAATCTTTAATTTAATGTAAATTGTAATTTAGTACACAAAATGCTCAATGCTGCTATTTCCCTAGATTAAATTCAATTAAATTTCCTTTGATGAATAACTTTGGGATAACAATCGCGAATGACCTTACTATTCACATCTGGAGACATTGTGCCTGAAACACATCCATTTTAACATTGAAGTTTGCTTTCATACATTCTTTTCATTTGCGTGCAAAATGAATTATTACTTTTCCATACGAGTTTAGTGGTTATGTAGTAATCTATTTCATAATTACTTTTAAAGTTTACTTTCTGTTCTTTCACATTAACTGTAAAATAAATAAGACTTCAAGTAGAATAAACGGATTTAAGAGTCATTTGTAATAAACGGATTTAGATGGATTATTGTAGGTTTAGTAGTTGATTTCACTGAATATCTTCATGATAACAGAATTAATATGATTTAAGAATCTTATAAATTTTAATAACTGTTTATTAATATTGTAATGTGAAGAGAGGAAGATGTCAGCTCCAGTTTAGATTTCATCATTTGAACATGACTCAAAAATAGCTGACTGTGAATAGCAATTTAATCAGCAAAAATGGATAGAAAGAAAGAGTAATATCGCAAAAGTTAATTAAAATGTGCATATTTAGCTTCATTGAAAAACTTTTAATAGGACTATTAAAAGTAAAACCTACTCTAATTCTTTCCTCCAATTTTGGCTGTTAGTGGCAAAATAAGCATCAATGAAATAAACCAAACTTTTTTTCTGAGTATTATAATTAACTTTGGTTAACTCAGTTTCATTGAATGAAAATTAACATAAATGTATTTGAAAATTTAAATTTTTTCTCCAGGCATATCTTTCATCAACTATAGTTTGAGTAGTTTATAAGAGGATTTCGATAATGAAAGACGTGTGGGTGTTGGTATTAAATTTGTTGACAATTATATATTGATTAAACGAATTGTTTACCTATTCATGTGTACTGTTTAATTGCTTAGATTGGGAACAGAATATGTTTAGTTAATCTAATTTAAATAGTCTGATAAATTAGAGTTTGAGGTTCACATACGTTAAATATGAACATTTCGACATATACAGAGCTTTAAAGAAAGGCGAAACGATCGGATTACTCAACATTTCTAAAACACATATTCTAAAAATAATATTTTTATCTGTTAATGCATACTATGTGATTATAAAAATGTGTAAGAATTTTATTTACAAAAGCTTTTACTTGCCTACGAAGATACAATTCGGAAAATTTAAGGCTACAGTTCAATTTAAAAATTAAGTATGCTTTCTGGTCAAACTGAATATTTCAATAGCTAGTTAAAACGAATGTTTAAAACGACTACCTGCAATATCATTATATTTCTAAGCACGATTCATGATTGATTCTGAACTACCCTCTAAAATGTCTAGTATGATTTCTGATCACATTACTTCTAACTCTTTCCAAAATTTGTTCACGTTGAATAATTTATTGATGTAAGCTGATATTTTATTTTGATTCCTTTATAAAGCATAATACTTGAATTTACCTTATTCTAACCATGGCCTTTGTCTTGAAGATATATTTTAAGTACCCTAAAACATTTTCAAATCTGCTACTAAGGATTCGTCATTTGTAGATTACTAAAGTACCTTATTTAGTCTTTATACAGATCTTATGTTGCACTGCCTCAAATTAATTTAATAAATTAATTTTTCTCAAAAACGTACAATTAAGTATAATATTCAAATTTCCAATATCACTTAATAAGTTGCGTCCACTACTTCATTTATAGTAAAATAACCAATTAGATGTTTACAAATATTTCTAAGAACTTAGACCATTAGCAAACAAAATCTATACTCATGAAAACTTAATATTTTTATAATTTTGACTAAATTAAACTATATTAATATACAATTAAATTATTACTTGATTTAATTAATATAATTGTGCATTCCTAACATATTGTAGTCAAAATCGATATTCAAAGTAATGGTGGTAACAAGTCAATAAACAAGAAGACGGTGCATTGAATATTTTTCCATGAACGATAGGATTAATTATTATGATTACATGAAATTAGTGGCAGGTTTTTTTTTAATTTTTTTTTAAATCATAATCTTGAATGTTCTACATTTGAAGACAATTATACTTAAATATCACTCTAAGTATAACTGCCTTCCGCCGATACTAAATTACTTCAGTAAGAATAAATGGCAACCATGTGGACAAAATTAAGTGATCCTCCTAGATACATAGACCTTTAACAATGATACATTATTATCTATAAAACCATTAAAAATCCGAGTTTCTTTTTAGCAAAAATACTAGGCACGATTTTTAGTAGTTTGATGGGGCTACACAAAACCTGCTTATCATCATTGAATTTTTCCTTTTTCATTCGTTTCAAATCCCTCAATCCCAATTCAGAAATATAGTATTTAAAAAAGATATTCCCCCATTATTTTCTTCAAAATTTAATAACAGTCTGGTGAATGACATCGTGATTAACATTTAAAAAAAGTCGTTTGTTATATTGTCAGAGAAATCTCTGAAACAAAGGAAAATGTTTCAAAATTTCGAAGCAAATAATTTGGATACATATAAAGGATTTGGGAAATAAAAACAAATTAATCTCTTGAAAGGTGTATACATTTTATTCCACATCTTGACTGCAGTATATTTAAAATCAATATTGAATTAAAAAAGCAATTCATTTTTAAGTTAGTATAGTCTTAGAACATTTAATATTTATATTCTGAAATAGAATCTATATTCGTGAATAAATTGCCCTATAATCTAAACTTTAAAGCAGATAAAAAAAACTAACAGTACAGAAATTTATGATTCAGCCTCTAATTTATTATTTATAAATGTAAGATATTACTATATATAAATGAATTTTTAAATAAGTTTCTGAAGTTTTGTAATAAGTACTTGAAGAGCAGCAATCGATATATGTTCTTATTTGCAATAAACTTTTTTGTTATTTTTCATTCAAATAAAAATGTAAAATTAATATGTTTTATATAAAAGGAACTGTTTTATGGTATTATTTTAAGCTACTTTTAGTAACATTTTAATGAAGTTAATTATATTTTAACAATGTCATTTTGTTAAAAAAATTTAAATGTATTTGATTATAAATGCTTACAATGTGTTACTCTTGCATAAAAAATCACATAGGTTTGGTTTCCATCTACTATCTGGATTTTATATTTTGGTTAAAATGTTTATGTTCGAAACTACAGTTTTTTTCTACTGTTTTACTCGTTGCTGATTGTTGTTCACATTTATACAAAAGAAATATAATCTGTACCTCTATATCAAAAGAGTCAAATGTATTTTTTATACTTTCAATATGGATTATTCAATATTAATATTTTTATTATTCAAAAATTAATGTTTCGATGTGAAAATGTTTAATATTTTTCATGCTTTTTTAAACTATTTGCTTCTATTGATCAGGAATTTAGAAAATTTTAATAATGAAACTCAAGAAAGCACAATGATATATTCATCGATAGCTTGTTATAAAAACAAACTAAAACAAGTTTAATAAAATAAAGAAGGAAATGAAATCACTCATTCCCAAATGAAAGAATCACTCTGAAAACATACTCATAAATCATTCTTATACACATTATGTTAATGCACATTAATGATTCGAGCCATTATCGTGGTATGGATCGTATCACTATGCCTGATAAAAATATTAAAGTTTTTTTTAATTTTGTTTTTCATAATCTTAATAATGTTTATCTTAAATAACATTATTTATTACTATCATTTTATTGTATTTATTATTGTTATCGTTTACGTATTTTCATTATTATTTACTTATTTTCAATATGTTTTAGAATAAAAGGCGAATGTTAATTTCAAATTAAGAAAATAATTTACTCAATGAATTAAGAAGCGTATAATATACTGCAAAATAAAACTTGAAAAATATCCTCTGTTAAAAAGTGGAAAATTTTTCAAAATTTAAAAATGATATGTAAAAGTAAGTTGATAAAATGTTTCTTGCTTGTAAGGGTAAATTAATAAAAAATCTTAATTTAGGTGTTGTATTTGGATAGCAATTTATATGTTGTTAAGAAACCAGGTTTGTGTCAAACATTTAAATTAGATCAAATAAATATCAAACGCTGAACAGAAGACGTGAGCAGTTTTTTTTCATTGAATTTATTTTAATTAAAATTATTAAACTGTTTTTTTTATTTAAAATTTTCCTAAATTTTTATTTCAAAAATATTTTTTCTTTTGTTTTTAACTTCATTTTAAAAACGGCCATCATGGTTTTTTATAGTTTAAATGTGCAATATTAGTTTTTAAGTATTTAATGCTGTTAATGTATGACTGATCATCATAAAAATATTTTTAAATGTCATTTGTGAAAATAATTTATCAAATTTCATTTATAAATGAAAAATTTAGTATGACACACGTTCACTTAATTAACACACGTTTCATATCATATTATATTTAAGTTAAAATACCGTATGAATTCAATTTTTATGTAGTTTTTAATCTTTAATTTAAAATTAAATTATTATTTAAAATAATTTTTTTATTTAACGCTAATATGTAAGATTAAGTTATACAAACTAAAAAGAGTTGTATATTCTATTACATCTCAATTTCTTTTATTAAATTCACTTATTTTAAAATTGAAATAAATTACGTTCATTTGTAATATGAGTAAATAAAAATAGGTTTCATAAAAAAAATTTATATTTTATTTTAAATTGTAATGTCAATGGAAAATGTTTTATTCTCATAAAATATAATTTCTAAAATCTAACTTCAAATCGTAATTCTGTTTTTAAAATAATTATTTCTGACAGTTTCAGAGCAAAAACTATGCCCTGAAATTGTCCATTGGATTTTATTTTAATGCAATATATTCTCATAAATACATTCCATATGTATTCTTGGTCTCATCTCTTAATTCTGAGGTTAATTCCCGAATTTGAACATCCACCAATAAAAAATTAATTAATTAAAATGAGATGAAAAATGTAGTTTTAAATTTATAATACATAAAAATTGTAACATCTAAACATGCATTTACTTTAACATTATATAATATAAGCAGTTTAAGAAATGCAAGGCATTATATGCTATAGTTATTTTCAAATTTATTTTAACATCCACAAATGACAAAAGACTGTATGAATGGTGATTATTTACTGTCTCTAAAATCTATTGAAAAATATAATGGTTTTTAGAAGACGTAAAATCTGCATTTAAAAATTGTTTGACAATTTTATTGATATAATATATTTCCCTTGAAAAATATTCATACAATAATAGGAAAAAACACACAAAAACACACTGCTTTTGGGAATTTCAGATTTATTTGGCACGAGAAAAAACTTAGCAATTTTTAAAACTCATCTATTTGTTTTTAAGATCACACATTTGACATCAGAACCAATTGATCAAATTATTCGTAGAGCCAATTTTGAGTATATTACATTTTTTCTTTTTATAACTTAGTTTGAAATGTTCATGTTTATTACACTAAATAGTGTAAGTTTCAAAGAAGGAAATATTTTATATTACCATAAATAAGGGAAAATCTACAGCAGTAATTTATTTAAATATTTATTTATGCCCTGTTTTCTTTTGTTTTTAACTTAAAATTAAAAGTATAAAAAATTTTAAATAAAAGATTCATTTATTTATTACATGTTTTAAAAATTTCATTCTTCATGCTTTGAAAATTCTATATAATATAGGTTTAGTTTTAAATTTCATTTCCAAGTAAAAATTCATTTTTATCATTTAGTTTATAAATCAATCCGTGTTTTTTCATCAGAAAATAGTTTTCAAATTTAATTTTTGTATTGAAACAGAGTTGTAAGTACACTGATATTTTACAAATCAAATATTAAGTATTTTTATATTAAGATTAGCAATTAAAATTAACCTAATATTTGTAAGCAATTTACCAAGCAGATATTTCTGACTTAAGCCTATAATTAGTATGCATGAGCTCTCTTATCTTAATCTAGCAAATTTTAGTTTACAAATTATATCTCTTATCTCAATAATTTATTAAGTTTTATTCAAGCAAAAATTAAAATATTTTTCTGAAACGCTAAAAAGTGTAAAGTTTATCTTCTAAAATATAAGAAGAATTTTAATTTTGTGTTTGTGAAAAAGTATTTCATTTAGATGATAATACTCATTTAGATAATACGACTATCGATTATAAAATTGTTCTTAATTAAATAATGTTTCATAATTAGATAACATATCTCATTAGGTAATACTCATATAATATTACAGATAATTCTTCTCAGATCGTATTTCCTTTTTGATAATAATTTTAAATACTTACATAACCTATTGCAAGAAAAAACACAAAAAAAATATTTAAAATACTCTATGTTTATCTCTATTCGAAATCATCATTATAAAAATTTCGAAATATCCAAAGATAAAAATTTAAGTTTATAACTACTTTTATGGTTCTCTGCTAATCTGAGAATAAGGATTAAATAAACAATCATTCTCATATACAGTAAAAATCTGTGACCTGAAAAATTAACTTTAAATAATATAGTTTAATAACACACATGTCAAGATATTTTGTTTCCAAATATCATAAATATAATTTTGTCTGAAGTACTTAAAATAATCTTTCTCATTAAATTTTTATTCTTAACTAACAAATTTCATACTAATTTATTTCTTCTCATAATTTAGATAGTTTTTTAAGATTTAAATACTTTGCTGATCAGTTCATAATGATAGCTAAACTCATTATATTTAAGTCGCTTATAAAAATTAATTTTTATCTTTCTCTTTGCTCTTATTTACTTTTATTTCAAATATTTTTAAAAAATATGATAAAACTAACATTTTATGAAATTTAAATATTTTTCAAACTTCTAATGAGATACAGATAGTTATGTTCATGGAAATATTTGCTTATTTATTTCGCTTCATCTTCAACAAATGAGACATTTATAATTACAGCATAAAATGTAATAAAAGAAATTGAATAATACTAAATTTTTATCATTTTATATTTAGTATTATATTATCTTGATGTCACATGAATTTTAGTGTTATTAATTTTTCACAAATACAGGTTGAATAAAAATTGAACAAAGCAATTAATTCTTTAGAAATTAAAGATGGGTTTTTTTTAACTTTTTTTCTTAATTTTTCTATTTTATATTATTTGTGTTGCAAATTTAGAGTACAAAAAATATAATTATCGTGGAAAATATATTCAATGTTTGATTTAGTATTTTTAAATCAAAATATATTAAAATGTGTAGAATACTTAAATTTCGTATATTTTTAATATAAATCATAACTCATACGTTCTTATACTTTTAATCGAAAATAAATTTAAAATAATATACCAACATAATATATTTATATACGTATTCGAAAACTATTGCCTCAAAAATAAAAAATTCTCATTTAAACTTTTATATTTAGGTTATATTTTAAATTGGAAAATTGTTTTGTGAAATTTGAAGTTTTCAACATTACTCTAAAACCGAAATAGAACAAAATTTAAAACATTTTATTTTAGTTTTTGATTACAATATTTGAATTTAAATAATTTAAAAAAATTTTCATATTTGAAACGTCCACTTTCTGCGCAATGATTAAAAATTGTTTTATTAATATTATTAACAAGAATATTTTTGTTTCTGTATTTCATTACAAAAATGTTGAGAAAGAATTTTCTACATTTTTAGTTATGATTGATTATGAAACTATATGAAATGAACTAATGCTTTAATAGCATAATCCTACAAATGGCTCTTATAAATTTACAATTTTGAAACTTTGTAAATAAATAATATAAACCGATCAAATTTTCTAAGCTTACTTAGAAAATATTATTTTTTGTAAAACAAAATATAAAATATTTTTCTTTGCAATAAAACACAATAAAAAATTATTTTATTAAGATGATGTACAGTCTGTTTTAAAAGTAATGATTTAAAATCTATTAATATTTAGACATTGAGAATTTAATGATTGTATAAGCAGAGTATTAGCTTATTATACTTCTTAGTATATATCATGGAATTTGCTATGTCATGTTATGCAGCATGAAAGAAAATTTACATTAAAATTGAAAAAGTATTAGCAGAAATTTCCCAATTACCTATCATATTTTCCTTTTTGGTCAATATTGTTTGGTAAATCATGTGGATATAATTTATTAAATATTTTTGATAGTTTTACAATCATTTTGAAAACTATTTATGGCTGCCTTTTGCTCATTTTTCTGCTATAAAACTATATTGTATATGAAAGAGTTCCTAATTCGAAATAAATTTCTTATTCATGATTCATATATACGGATGATAATTAATAAAATGTAAATTATAAAATAAGTTAAAATCACACACATACGCACAATATATTTTATTTAACTGTAGACTGTTGTAATAGTGGTTTCTCTAACATATTTAAAGTTAGATTTCTTCTCAACATAAAAAATGTTAAATGCATTTTACCATGTTTTAAGAAGATAACATCATTCTTTGACAAGCTCAGTATTGTTTGCCTTTTTGTTGTCAACGTTTCCTTTTGTTTACAAATTTGACTGAAACCTAAAATAAAATATTTAAAATTCAGGAAAGTTAATGGAATAATGATGTTAAATTCAATAAAAGACAGTAGCCTTTAAAAATATCTATATAAGTTGCAAAAACCCTGGGGTGAAAAATCTTTAATTATAAAATTACTTTAAGCAAAAGTCGTTTGGTAACACGAAACGAGATCATTTTTCAGTATCTTTAACAAAGCAATTTTTTTTTTCATTGCCTTTCATTAAATCAATTGTGAAAGTTTTCGTTCAAAAAGTTTCTTAAAATTTTCTTTGATTACCAAACTTTTTATGTGCTCCAGAATTTTTTTAGGTAAATTTATATATTTTAAGGAATTTATAATGACAAGGAGTTCTAAGTTTCTTCCTTGATATTATGAGTTTTCAAGAATATTAAGCAAACATTATTAAAAGAATTTGTTATTTCTTTTATTATTATTTATTTTATAATGTCAAATATCTTTTTCTTTATATTATATTTTTCAACCATGTCTTCGAGAGTGTAAAGAGAGTAAATTTCTTAGAGCATGAATTGATTTAATTTTATTTGGGATTATAAAATTAATTATAAAATAAATAACACAACTTCTAATGTTTAATTTTTTTTGTAGTTCGATAGTAATATTTATATTAGATTTCAAATTCTTATTTTCAAATGTTCTAACTGTGTGTAATTCTTCATTTTTTGCTCTAATTAATATTATTTTTAAAATAAGCTAAAGTACTCATCAAATAAAAATGTTTGAATGTTACAAAAGTAAAATGTTTAAACATTAAATATTACGCAAAATGATAATTACAAATTATATTTTATTTAAAAAAATATACTATGAAATTATTTTATTCTTGAATATATTAGTGAAATGCAGACAATCAGAGGTGGGTATTTAAAATAAATATATTTCAATAATATTACTTAAAAAAAAGAGTTATTAGTCACTATTCATAAACTAACCTTTAAAAATTGGAACCTTAACTAAACATATCTTGAATGCTGCTAACTCTCTAGAAATTTAGAGTTTAAAATGCATTGTTAATCGTAATATACTATTATAGCTAGCATAAATCTTTATCTATTTCCTTAAAATTAATATTTATAATATGAATTTTTTCGCAAATTCAAAAATACCTTTATTTCATAAATTATCTACAAAATGTATTGAAATAGTAAAACCACAGGTTAAAACTGGTGCATATACATTCAATAATTTCTCCTTCGATGCGACGAAAGAATTTTTAGTAAAGATTAAATTCTATCTCTCAATATATTCTGTGTCTCATCTTCAAAATCTTGATTGTAAATAGTATGTCATTTATTATCAGTGTTTGCTGTAATATGTAATGTGATATTTTAAACATCCTTTCAAATAGAGGAATTCTTCAGGGAGCGTTATACATGAGTGTATGATTAAAAGTAATTAATCATGTATTCATTGAAAATGCAACCGATAATATTTAGAAAATTACACCTATTATAAAATCATTTATCAACAAATTCTATCATGCTTAAAGAAAATTAAACACTGTGAAAGATGAGTAAAGGTAAGATTGAATTTAATTGGAAAATGTGTTTGGTACAAGCTTAGTGAATATTTGGAAATATTTGCTTTTAATATTTTAAGTATATTGCATTTGCATTTTATTTGTGTCAAATTAAAATAATTTATTTAATTAAAGTATTGTAGATGACCTGCTATTTAAGAAAAAATAAATTATTTTTTAAACAAACATCTATATAAAATTACGAAATATTGCACCATTTATTAGACATCCATATAAATAAATCTTGAATTTTATGTAATTAAATTTTTATATAGATTTTATATAGACGTTATATAGAAATATATGCATATAATTATGTTGTTATATATTGTTTATTTGAATACAAATTATTATCAAAAATTTTATTAATAATCCGTTCGAAATATTTTTGATTAAATGTGAAAGAGAATTAAGAATAAATAGTTCTTTAATCTATTTCTTTTATTCTAAGAAGCATATAGGCTCTTAATAATTTACCAAATAATAGATTACTGTATTCTTTTATCTTGTATATATATAGTTAAAGATGAAAGGAATATAAACTGTATAAAGACAGTAAATTGCATAAAGACATTAACGCGGCATTTTCCATTGAAAATTTTAGATCAATGAATAAATTTGATGGAAGGGAAGCCTAATATTTATTTGGAAATGAAAGTATATTCTACTTAAAAATAATTATTAATGGAGTTTTTTTTACATCAATCACAATTTGAATAAAATAATTAATATTCTCTAGAAGACTTGCTTCAAACGAGATCTAAAAGAAGACAATTTAGTTCAACATTCATTATTTTCCTCTGAGATTCTAATCAAAATCTAACTTATAAAATATATATTGTATTCAATCAATTTTCCAGGAAGATAGAGTAGTAAAATGCACTTCTGCAAATATATTGCAAAAGTATATACTTTATACATAGTGCAATATATACTTTTTCCTCTCTATCTAAAAGTCATTTAACGTGTAGCATTTCAAAAGGGATGAGAAATTTTGTTCTCAAAAGTCATTATATTATCGATAAAAAATATAGAAATTTTGACAATATTGTTATTCAGTTCTTCTGGAGTCCATATAAACAGACACATACCAATGTTACTGTTGAGGTATTTTCAGTAATGTTGGTAATATATCTGAAAATAATACAATAAAATTTGAAATTGTATGAGTTATTTTAAATGAAGCACAATGATATGTAAATTAATACTGTTATCACAGATCTTTAAATTTTAATACACTCTTTGTAATTTTGATACTTTATAGGTATAGATAATTTTAAAAATACTTTTTACGAAAGTATTCAGCTGCTAATTTTTATGTAACAGCACAATCCAAAATAACTACTTTGTAAAAAATACGTCAACATGTAACAAAAGTAAACCCTTATTTCATCGAACAGTGTAATAGACAGAGGAGAAAAATTATATTTAAATATAAAATGTTGATTATAAATCTTTTAATTTATTATTGCACATTCATTTGCATATTAATTAATAAAATAAAATCGACATTTTTGCATGAAATTTATTTTTTGTTATTTATATTAAATCAAATAAATTTAAATCACTTTCATTTGAAATGTTTTCTTAAATCTCAAGTGAATATAATAAGTGTAGCATAGATTCTATTAGTGATATAATTAATAGTATCATAAAATTAAATTTAAAGAATTTAAATTTTCTCGAATGAAGTAAAAACTTTTAATATTAAAACAAAAACATAATGCTCTTCTATTTTACTTATTATAACTAATTTTAACAAAAATTAATTAGAAATTAAAAAGTAATATGGGATATAACAATTAAAACAAGTGAAGAAATGAAGGTATTTTGGGGAAAATTTTAACATTTAATTTTTCATATAATTGATCCGCAATAAACATCACTTGCTTACAAAACTATTGTTGGAAAAAACTACTTTACATGCAATATAAATAGATTAGAGGAGATTTCATATATTCTTTCCAAATCTTTAGAACTAAAAACGAAATGCATTTTAAATTATAAGATTGACTTTCTACTTTTTTTAACAAAGAATAAAGATTTATTGTTTTGAAATAATTTATTAGAAGAAAGAAAATAAAAATTTAGAAAATGAATTCATTTCAAAAAAATTTTTGATAAATAGGGAATTTCATAGTAGCATCAGGAACAAATAAAGAGGAATTAGGCCAGAAAATATTTAAAAAAAAAAAAAAAAAAAAAAAAAAAAAAAAAAAAAAAGATTTCCATGTTTCAACATTAAACATTTCATTGATTTTTTTTCAATTCTATGCTCTTAAATTACATATTTCCCATGGATATGAGTAGATGCTTCTTAATGAATTTATATTCAATTCTAAAAAAATGTATACGTCTATTAATAATTGAATAATTAGAAACTGACTTTTTTATCTTCTTATTTCATAAACAAGACATAAAATAAAACAAATTTTTTAACATTGCTCATGTAACACAGTAGTGACTAAAATTATTTAAGAAGAAATATTTTATAGTTCACAGAGAGAGAATACGAATTATATACAATTTGAATTTTAATAATGAAAATGAATATGATTTTTTCGAGTTGGAAATCATACATAAAAAAATTTCTTATAAATCTAAATAATTTATATTTTATTATATTCTCAATTTCTTTTAGTCCCAATTATGTAGAGAAACTCTTACTATTATTAACCCATGTGATTCACTGATCAAAAATGTTTAATTTTTACTTAAAACATGTATATAACATAAATATTCGAAATAAAAGAATTCTAAATTTAATGTTGATAAAATAATTCGAAAAAGTCTCTCTGAAAAAGCCTTTGACGTCTATTACACACAGTTTTAACTTTTTCATAATACTCGTTACATTCAAAGGCCTTACTTAAGTTAAGAGGAAATATAAAATGTAAAAAATTTAAAATAACAAATTCTAGTTATTATGTTGTTTGAAATTGGTATTCCATGAAACCTCTCTCTTTATTAATTAATAAAATTAATTAATTATTTTCTTAACTCGTTTTAATTTGAATGCATTGATACATTATTTAAATTTATTAAATATTAATATAAAATTATTTTTCCAATGGTAGAGCACACTGGGTGACTGGACCCGTCACCCACAACAAGACCGAAAACTGCTACTTATTTCAGCGTTATCCGGAGGGTACCTGTGAACCAAGTCACGGAGGTATGAGTAGCATTGCTTACGTCACACCACCACAAACTCGTAATATTCTATTAATCTTGTAGAAACGAATTGTATTTAAAGCATATTAAATAATATTTTGATATAATGATTATTATGATATGTTGCTTATGCTCAAATTTTAAGATTACTTGCAGATGCTTCAAGAAAATTTAGATGGTTTAGATAAAATTTTTGAAGTCAAACATATATCTGATCCTCCTAAATTATTTTCTATTTTCTTTTCATTTTTTAATATTATCCTTCAGATTTAGATTGTTAGATTAGAAATAAAATTTTTAACTAATTTAAATTTAAGAAATTTAAAACATAGATTCAGAACTGAAATCCTTTTTATTTCTATTTTGAGCTTACTTACTTCATTCTTTTACAGTTTCATGCTTGAAAATTATGCGTTGTCAAAACAAAGTAATAAAGCATGATTCAACATAATGTGTTTCTTTATATTTATTACACAATAACTTCAACATGTATTTTTACAGAACTTTGAAAAATTAAACTTATCTAAAAGTTGTTCACTTGATAGTACCTATGAAATTTAAAAGTAAGAAATGCAGAAAAAATCACAATGAAGCACAATTGGATACAGACAATTCATTTAAATTAATGAATGCGCAAATAAATTGGATACTAATGTACCTAGTAATTTTTACAAATACCTTCATAAATGTTTTGAATAAAATAATTTTTACATGCTGATATTCAAAATTCAGATTACAAGCAGGAAATATTTTAATAATTGATGGCTTCAAAGCATGAAATTTTGATTCACTAATATCTTATCATAAAGGTAAACATTTACAGATGAATTTAAAATAGGATGATATCAATTAAGCGCAACAGTCTTTAAGACTGACTGCGTCATATGATGAATTTCTTAATTCTTGGTCTTTTTTGCACTATTGAATATTTATTTTATAAAGTCATCAAGATGACTATAAATTATACAAGTATATAAAAGTCATAATAAAATATCTGACTGATTATCAGATTAATTATTCCTTTCGTAATTTGCATTTGCTGTAAACATAAATCATTGGCCCTCAGATGTAAAGGGCTTTCTCAGCTATTTTTCATAAACAGGATATACTTATGTCATTATTCCAGATAAAACAGCGTGGTTTTGAGACTATTGCGGCGCAGTATAGAACAAAAAAAAAATAGGCACGGTATTTAAACAAAAAAAACAGCAAATATTCTAAAGATGTTGTGACTATATGAAAATTTTGTCCTGTATTATTAATGATCAAGAAAGACTGGATAAGAATATTCTAGGATCTAGTGTAACCGCCAGTTACAACTTTTGCTGTAATTTGGTAATTCTCGCTTCTAGCTTGCCAAGGTGTTTCATCACAATTTATAGTTCAAACGATTCGGTATTTTAAATTCATACCTATGAGACTAGGATTACCTGAATTAGGAAACAGAATACCACAAACAAATTTGGAAATTTTGGAAAAATATAAGTTTTCAAATCCGAATTCCTCTTCAGGTCTTTTAATGACGTATTTTAGAAAAAAAAATCTCCTGAAATTTACCAAATATCATCAGTTCTCATAATAATATTTTGCACTGAAAGTATCTATGCATTTTAAAAAAATATCAATAATCCATAGCTATACTCCATCCGCTAACTTGGCGTAATGTGAACAATAGGAGTTCAGGTGTTAAACTCGTTATCAGACTCATAACTACGAGATTATTGCATTGCTTGGTATCTAATATAAGCTGAAATAGGCAACCAAAAATGAATTACAAGTATCCAAATCCTAATGCGAGTATATTTGTTCAAATAATGAAAATTAACTTAGTATAAGGCTAACAAAGGAATTTAGCTCATAAATCTCATTTCTATGATAAATTTTTACATCAAATGAGCATAAAAACATTTATAAGAATTATTTATTTATATTTACTGCAAAATATTTGAGTGCAATTTTACTTTGAAACATCAGGGTATATCCATCTGACATTCAATAATATTTCTAATTAAATGTCTATTCTAATAAATTAATAAATAAACATTTAAAACGATTAAAAACTTTTAATTACTAAAACAATTTTATATTTTATAAAAAATACTATATAATTTTTCAAATACTTTCAGTATAAGAAAAAAATAAGTATTTATAAGTATTAAAAAAGGCACATATAAGTAAACGAAAATCTGTTAATGATTAAAATTAATGTATCCACATTGAAATAAACAATTGTCAAATTTTCTTTCAAAATTGTTTCTAATCAAGATATTTTGCTAAAAAACATATCTATAAAGGACTCATTACTTTCTTAATAATGTTATTATAATGTAATTTGTCAGATTTCGCGTTTTTATAGACAAAATTCTTCATAAAGTACTTTTTGATTAAAAGGTATATTATGCTGAAAAAGAAAACACTGACCAATATTATATAGAATTTCTATCAATTAAATGTCTATAATGCGTTTTAAAAATGAAATGCACTTGAACAAATATAGGAACTAGAGAGGAAGAAAAATAAAATATATAGAGAAAATAGAAGCAAGGGTATACAGAAAATAATAAATTTTTTAATTTAAAAATTTCGTTTTTGACGTATAAAAGAGTTTAAATTTTGAACAGTATTTGTTACGAATTGTCACATTTATTGCTTTTATGAATTGATTTTTGCAAATATGTCGTAAGATATCTTAAATGAAAATTTAAAGTTTAAGATATCTTAAATAAAATATCTTAAATGATTCTCATTGAGGGAAGGAATTTGGTAAATAATCATTTTCTGTAGATACAAGAGAACATATTGCATACAGAAATGTGAATAATATAAAATGTGAAAATATTTTACTCTGGACATTTATGAAAATTTGTATTGCATTTTAATAAAATTTAAATTCGATTGTACAACAAAAAATATGTTTATTATCATATTATTATTATTATTATTATTATGGAGAAACTCTTACTAATGGTAACAATTCAAGAAAAACATATGAGAACTTTTTTAAAATATAAAAAGTATAAAGATAACTATAGAGAAATATTTATGAGATATTTTGAAAAATGAATTAAAATGTTGATATTACTGACACGCTTAGCAACAAAATCAAAAACTCACAACTTAGATCATCATGAAATGCTGACTCATTTTAATAAAATCTTTTGACTTATTTTTTAATCTTTTTATTTATTCCTTTTTTCGAACTCTTTTTTGATAAAATCTTTTTTTTTTTTATTTTCTATACTTATTTCTATGATCATAATAAAACAACATGTCATAAATTAAAGCATAAAAACTTGCATGGCATAATAATTATGAAATTTTTATGACTTTTTTTTAGAAAATTCTTTTATTGCTGATTTAAGAGTTATTTTTAGAACGGTGATATTTTCTAGACTATGAAGTAATTCAAAATGTCCTCTATGTATTGTGCCGTAGAACAATCTGCCGGAAAAATGCTGTCGCGAATTTCAGCGTTTAGAAAATTTAATTCGTTAAAGTGCTCTTTTATATGTACCGGTTTTGTGGGGAATGTTCCATTAGCTCTTTAGACATACCATTAAATAGACCATTTAGATTGATATCTTTGCCACTTAAAATAAAATGCGACCATAAATTATAGTTTATATGAAAACTTGCAAAATGGTTCTTAAAATTATGATTAAAGGGCAAAATATTGTATACTTTCTTCATTTGAGGCTATACCTTTTTGAATTTTTCATAATTACGTTTGAACAATAAGAAATTGATAAATTATTTTGTACTTATAAATTTTCTATTGAAAAAGATTGCCTTTAAGAAGTCTTTCTTATTTTTTAATCAATTTTATAACTCTTTATTCATAAAAATATTTTAAACTACACACGAGAAAAATACATTAATAACATTTATATAATATTATTAATAATAATTATTTATTCTATGATTAACAATAATTAATAAGCCTAAAATTAATAACATTCAATTATTTCTGTGAGTAGTTAAAATTCTCGTTTTCATAACGGTTACTATGTCTAACAGTTTTTATGGTGTCAAGTTTGTAGACAATTTTCTGTTGAATGAAAAACTGTTAAAGTAGATTCACCTGATTGTGTTTTAAATTAAGAATACAACCAAACAATTCTTTGAAATATCATAATATTTTGCTTTATGAGTGTCTTTCTATAGCTAAGCATAACGTAAAAGCATAAGCACTAAAGAGAAAATAAACTAAAAATCACTTTATAAAACAAATAACGGTAAAGCAGAGAATGATTTGTAAATAAATAGTTTTATTTTTGTGAATGAAATATTTCAACATTTTTTTTAAATTTTAGTTTCTGATTTTAAAGTTAAGAATAACGTGGAAACAAAATTTTCATTCAAAAATCTTTTTAACTTTATATTAGTCTTCTCAGTTGTAACAAATATGCAATTGAACAGATAACAGTAAGCTATTATAAATTTTTCAAATTGTACTTTTGATCTGCATTTTGTGTGAACTTTAAATTATACACGTAATTCAGTTAACGCATGTTCACGTAAAATTACTGAATTACGTGAAGTTTTACGTGTTCACATAAAACTTAGAGAATCGTAAATTTTAAATTAACAAGATAGCTTCATCGTACTGAAAACAATTTTGTTGGAAATTTGTTTAGTCAGACAATGCTGTTGAAAGGCTTTAAAAAAATTATAAATAAGCAAAAATTAACAAAGTTCCTTCAAATTAGATTAATTATTTTCATATCTGTAAATTTCATGAATGCATTTAACATTCACATCACAATTTCGCCGATTAGTAAACATAGATTTTAATACAAGATCATAGAATACTAGAAGTCTGATTTTTCCAGTTGTCTCGGTAGATGAAAAACAGTTTTCAAGTAATTCAGTAGGAATGTATTTTTTATTTACTATATTAAAATAATATTTTAAGCAAGTGTGACTTCTAATAAGTTTGGAAAGAATATTTCAATATTTTTTCAAAGTGTTAGTTTAGTTGAAAAATGCATAATGTTTGGAAAAAATAACATTAAATAAGTTAGTAGTGCTTTAATTCGAATTATATTGATACGCTAAGTTGTGATTTAAACCCCCTATAATTTTGAGTGTTTTTATCAACTTTAAGAATTCAAAATAATTGTCATTTGTTGCATAGCAAAAATTTCAGAAACTGTGATTAATTCCTTGAAATAAATCTAATATAAATGATGAAACAAACATAAATTTGTGCTAAGAATTTATTTATAAAATATATTATTTATAATGCATATTCTGTGTTATATATGAAGCTTGTTTAGTCTATCACTCAATTATTATTTTATCCAAACAATGACATACTGTACTAGATGTCACAAAGTATATATTGAAACACTACAAACATCTAAATTTGAACAGAAAACCCTCCTGAACAAAAAACTAATATGTTGTCTATTCAGCTGTCAGATCATCTAAAAGGTAGAAAAACATCTCAATGTCACTACCCTTCAGTATCAAATTTAACATAATTCCTTTTTCAAAATTAATAATTTAAGAAATTGTTGTGAAAATTACACACAAATATATAATCGTTATACAATTTAAGATATATATTGATTTATTTTAACATTTTTTAAATATTCACAGGTGAATTATTTGATCGTATGCAGAATATTACTTGCCAGTTAACGGATTGTAAATTAGAGTGTGCTTTATGTTAAAATTTAATATTTGTTAAATACATTCATATGACTAAATTATGTTGAATCCTCTATTTGATAAAGGTTTTTGAGAAAATATTTATGATATTTAGATAAAGTTGCTTTGAAATATTTGAGACTTTCACAGATGAAAAATGTCAGAAATAAATAATGGCTCATTATTATAAAATATGAACTATTTCATTAAAGTAGGGGGAGATTTTATGCTTATTTCAAGGACTTTATCATAGAATTCATATTACGTTATGTTATTATGTTAAATGGATAAATAAGAATGAATTCAAGAACATTGTCGTGGTATGATTTTATATATTTTTAAGCAATACTGTAAATAATAAGGGATGCATTATATGCTTGTAGTTAAAACATGGAAATGAATATCCATATAGAGTTACTAAATATATATGGTTTACGGAGGTCTCAATTCTTTTCAGTTTGAAGAACACACAAGAAGGTAAATATCAGATGATGCTCTGTGTAATGTATGCGTCATTCAGAAAATGTGAATGAATAATAATTGTGGTACTTATCAAATGATACAAAAGGAAATTATTATTGAAACATATGCCAAATTATTTATGAAAAATTCCAGGTGAAAAAAATGTTTGCTATTAGTTTTCTTACAATTTAATGTACCATCAAAAATGAATATTAGGATCAGTAAAATAACTGTTAAATTACTTAAAGATGACTGTCATCTCTTTATTTATAAAATAATAACTGAAGATGAAAACATTTTTACCCCATTTTCAAACTCCAACTCGTAAAATTAAAGAATTGGCCTTCGAAGATGATCCCGAGTGATTGGGGAAAAAAAAGAATGTGCGATAAAAAAAGTAATGTGTAGAGTATTTTTTCAATATTATAGGACTCATCAAAGCGATCTAAATATACGGACAATAAATAAATTCCATCTAACTATTACTCTCTAGATTTCTTTAAGATATTCTATAAGAAGTCAATGTTAAAATGCATAGGCTGCAATAAACCATTTTCTCATCTTGTAAGATTAACGATTGCGTTTCTTGAGCAAAATGCTCTTCAAAGTAATAGAACATCCCTTTTATTCTACTGATTTAGATTCGGGACAATGAAGGAATTATTTGACAATTGACTATTTTTAACTGAGAAAAAAGCTTACAAAGACGTCTTTTTATCCAGTAAAGGAAATCAAGGTGTTATAAATGAATTTTTTACTCCTGATAATAAATTCCTTGCATCATTTTATTTTTAGAAATATTTCCTATAGAAAAGTATAAAAGGTGGAGGAGACTAGGTATTTGTGAATATTCCTAATAATATTAAAAGAGTTTTCGGTAGATAATCAGTTATTGTATGTAAGAAAATTTAAACAAAAATTAATATAGAATCATAATATTTATATTTAAATAAATCTTAATTAAAATACTTTCCTGTCTCTTACATGAATAAATATATAAACTATTATAACTGTGTTATGTAAAAGTTTAAAAGCGTATTGAGCTTTAACACTTTTAATGCATAAATTCAAAAGACACATTTTATGATCAACAATGACCCACTGAAATTTTTTAATGCAATCCGTGATTCAACATAATAACATGTATTATTTTCTGATAAAAAGGTAAAAAAGGAATTAGAGCACCACATAGACAAGGATTGAATAAATATAACGAAGCTTTTATGATATATATGAATTTGTAAGTGTCTTACTGCGTCATTATATTTATTGATGACATCATGCTGTGATTCTTGCCACTTATTTCTACCCAACGAATTTAGAAATAATTACCACAATGACTGGCATGTTTTAAAAATCAATTAAATATCATGGTGACATCTGAGTTAAAAAAAACCTACATTTTAAATTCTGGCATACATAGAAAAACATTAGATAGTTTAATAAATTTTGTTATCTCCCAAATACGAGAATGATAGCCACTTGTCTAGTATGCTCACTTCATTTCTGTAAAACAGCTTAGTATAGAAAAAACAAGATTTTTACAATCCAAATGTTATTAATCTTTTTTTTAAAATATCAGGTTTATTTAGTATCATGGTTTAATTAAAAATATTCAATATTTGTCTTTACTGTTTTCTAAAATTTCACGTAAAATATCAAATTTATTTTAGTATTTGACATTTTTATCTCTGAAAGAATATTTCAAAAATTTTTCTACATAAGTCTTAAAAAAGGTTAAACTAGGATATAAATTAATGTAAATTTCAAATTATTTAGGGATTCAATTTCGGGAAGCATTAATTATTATATCATCTTATGATATACTTTGAGGATTCATAACAACCAAGTTTACTGCACACAAATAGTTGACCTAAAATATATTTGAATTAATTAAATTACTAAAATCCGTCATAGCAAACTCTTATCTTTATATTTATAATAATTTTTAAAAATATTCATAATTTTTAAATCTAAATAATTTATGATATTTTTTTTAAATGATACAAAATGGATGACATAAACAGCATTTAGAAGAACAACGTAAAACAAGCATAAGAATTTATGTTCAAAAAATTAATTTTGACACACATAATAATATATTTTAGTATATCAACTCAAAATTCTATAAAAATATTTTTATGAGTATTTAAATATTTTGACAACAATGACCAAAAAATAGAAATAGTATGAATTAAATATTTCATATATAATTTTTTTATTGACAAAATTCAACTAACACATTTCCTTTCTTGATTTGATTTGTTATTTATCATACATGCCTACGCAAAATGGGTATATGCATAAACACATATATTCAAGATTCATTTTATGCAAAAATGTTAATAAAATGTATTTAATGCAAAACTACTGATTAAATTAAATTTTTTGTATATAAATAAACTATATTTAATTAACCATTTAAAAAAAAAAGAACTGTCATGGTAAAATATTTTTAAAATATGTACTAAATTTAATTATGTCTTTTAAATAAAATAATATTTTGTATTATAATTTTATTATATTTTGTAATATTATGTATATGTATTTTAATAATATTTTGTATATATATATATATATATATAAACTAAGATTTTTTGAAGAACTGAAATTCTAAAAATTAGTTTCTTTACAAATGACATGAAATGTGTTTTTTTTTTTTTTTTTTTTTTTTTTTTGTAACTTTTGAACTACATTAAGTTTTTTTTCCATTTTAGAAACTAAGCAAAAATACCAAAATACGTCAAGCTAATGTCTTTTCAAAATAAAAATGTGCATAGGAAAATGCTTGCTTTCTTTCGTTTTAAATCAGTTTAGATTTTTAAAACTTTCTACTTTCATTTCGTTTTGGATTGTAGTTACAAGTGTCTGTATTTAAGAAAAGAACTTAGATATTTTGCTTTAAAGAAAACAGTTATCAGAAGACGAATTTATGTCATAGTAATAAGAAAAAGAATTATGTCAGTATGAAAGGAGTAAATTTAAAAGACATAAAATGAGTGTATTTCTACTTGAATTTAATAAGGAGTTATCATTTAAAAAATACATGATTTTTATAATTAATTAACGATAAAATATATTTTTAATAGTGGTATTATCTGAACAATTTACAAATTTGTAATTTCATTCATATTTTAATTCAATCAAATAAACAATTTTGTCCTTGTGTGAATCATGTGATCCCAATTAAAGTGAAATACAAGTTTACATTCACACTTGATAACACTTCCATTGAGAATTGCTTAATATAGTACATTTATTGTAGTTATTTATAGGACTGTCCAATATTTATATAATTTTTTATTCTTAAAAGTAACGTTAAACATGCTTATATGAATGTTATTCATTAATCAATTTTCCATTTCTTGAAAATACTTTCCAAAATTCTTTTTTAGAATATTCTAATTTTAATGTTATTAATCAAAATGTTATCAATCATAAGCATAAAATATTTAAATGGGAAATTTAAAAGAGTTTTATAAATAATTTTTTATTATTTTATTTATGTATTATAATTGTATTTTATTTTTATTAATATTTTTTATTTGCTTATATTTTATATTTTGTATAAAGTTTCAAATAACTTTTTGCAAAGATTAATTTCCTTGTTGTAACATTTGAATATAGTACAAAAAATCCTGTTTTTAATTGTTGTCCCGCTTTCAAAACCGCCTTTTATATCCGCTTTCCTTAACCGTTTTAAATTTTGACAATACAGTTGTCCATAAAGTAGTTTTAAGATTAAAATAGTAGCGAGAGAGCTAGATTTTAATTTAAATTCTTGAATTTGTTAAAATCTTGCAAAAATAATGAAATACTTAACAATTTCTGCATGTAATAATAATTTTAAAAATGATTTAAGTAAGAAATAATTTGGGTTTTTAAAGGCAATATCAGGTTTAGATTTTATAGATATTCTTTAAATACTTACATTATTAATAATTTTATTAATACTTTTAATCTAAATTCTTAAAAAAAAAGATCATTTTTTTTTCAATTTTGAATAAGATGAAACTAAAAAAGATAATTAAAGTATTATGTTTTCATTTTGAATATGTTTGTCTTAATTGCAGAAATTACTTTAAATATTTTCGGTTTCATAAAAATTACAAGTACAGAGGAGATCATTCGTTACTTTACTAAACATTTTCATATAAACATATATTAATGCTAAAATTGAAATCATACCTAACCTAAGGATAAACCTAGCCGTAAATTGTGTGTATTTTCAGTTGATAAAGAACTGAAAATACAATATACGGTTATAGTTATTATCGTATTTATTTTTATGTAAATTTCATAAACAAAATTTTATATTTCATCTCAAATTCATAAATGAGAGAAAGTTATTTAAGCTGTAAAACATATTTTTATAAATATTTTATTTTGTAAAAATATACGACTGAAGTTTAGTAGGATCACTACTGATGGAATCATTTATTTTCCCTTTTAAGGAAAAAAAAACATTACTCATAATTTTAATGCTTTGAATGCTTCCATTCTTTTATTTAAGACTAAAATGCTAAAAAATGTTATAACTTAATGTTCTAGAAACAATAAAAAGGGTTTTTGGTGGAATTCTTTTATTATTTATTTGAAATAACTTAGGAAATTTTTCCGCCAAAATTTCATTTCTTCTACACACAAGTTTCTTCATTATGAACCTAATAATGTTTATTTTTGTTAAAATGAATTGAAAAGTTTAAATGAAATGAGATAAAATGTAAGTAACAAAATAAAGAAAATAAGTAACGTGTTCAAAAGCATTAAGTTTAAAAAAAAAGAAACAGAAAAAAAAATTATATTTATATTTAGTAAATTTATTGCTAGCTTTTATATGCACGATATAATATTCAATTATTGACTGTTTCAACTATGTTATAAAATCAATGTTCAAATTTAATTTTAAAAATAATATTTTATTTAACTACTATATTTTTTCTTTAATTTAAATTACTTATATAAATGGGTATACAGTACTTGAAGTAACTACATATTACATGAATACATCATATAGATTATATTTTATGTAGAAAATAATCAATTTTAAGTCCTTATTTTTAACTGAGCTGTTAACATCAAATTATATATTTTGGTATATATTTGGAATTCGGTATATATATATATATATATATATATATATATATATATATATATATAT